>VSMD01045040.1:0-27727 GCA_008750895.1 Mirza zaza | reverse complement strand
CTCCGAAGCTGCCTGAGACAGAAGCCAGGATTCCCTCAATACCGCATAATATTCCACCGCGCACATTTTCAAATGCTTTACAAAATGCTTGGGGGGTGTCCAAACCCAGGTCTGCACTTTGTTTGAGGTCATTTCTTAATCATAAGTGAATGTTAGCGTAGCAAAAAGTGCAGCTGTTCTAAATTCTTTGTATCTTATGTTGCAATACTTATCAAAGAACCAAGAATCCCCACAATGCTGCTACTAGAGCAAAAGCCACTGCCACAACCGCTGCTGCTGCCACAGCTACTGGTAATAGAAACAATCACAGCAGAGAGGGAAGTTCCCCCAAAATGCCCTCCTCCTCCTCTTGTCCTCCCCAGATGTAGTCATGGCGACTGCTGGGTACCTTCTTACTAAGTTTACAGACGTATGTCTCCACACATAGAAATATATGGGGTTCTTTATTAAAAAATATTGTATTTGTCTACAACTTGCCTTTTAATTTTTATTTCCTCCTGACAATACACCTGTAAAAGCATCCCAGGCCAATATATATAGGGGAAGTACTAAGAATTGCAATTACGTGGTCAAAGGTTGTATATATTTTAATTTCATTAATAGAAGATAATGCCAAATCGACCTCCAAAGCCTCCCAAAGCACTGGAGTAACAGCTTGACAAAATAGCACACAGCTCTGATAAGCCACTTAGCCTTTCTGTGCCTCAGTTTCCTAACGTGTAAAAAGGTGATTAGTAATCCATCCCCTGCCTACGTCCCAGGGTGGCTGTGAGAACGGAATCAGGCCACATATGTGGCTGCGCTGTGAAGTGTATAGCATGGAGTACAAGTGTTAGGAATTACTCAACAAGAGACTTCAAAGGCAGCCGGCAGCTTCACAGATGGGCTGGGCTGGGCTGTGCAGGTCGGAGCCACCGCCTGCTCACTGCACCGGTGTTCGGCAATCCCACCGCTGCGCTGCCTCTGGCCTTAAGGAGCACCGATCCTCCTGGATTGCAGAGGGAACGAGCACAGGCTCAGCTAGGCATACAAATTGCAGGGCTTCCTTACTCCATTCAGAGCATGTACATTTGGCATTAATTTAAAATCATTCATTGTACCTCTTATCAGGGTAAGGACGTTGCTGCATTTTAGTGTTATCTTGAAGTTAATTTGAGGCTTTAAATATTTAAGTGTTTGATAACTCATAGTCTGGAAGGATGAAGCTCCGAGAGAGCTGTAGATTGTATTTATTCCTCTCCAGGTAAGATACAGGAGCACCTCCGCTTCTCCAAATAACACTGACTGTTAAAGAAGTCTTTTTTAAAATTCATTTTCAGGCTACTGATTCTTCCAAAATGAAGATGCCCTATTCAAGAGGCAAAGAAATAACTTCTAAGTAGCTTCCTGTACTATGGAATATTTGAGTTGGAGAAAACACTCCGTGATCTATGTAAGTGTGCAAGAATGCATATTTGTAAAATGAGCTGAACTCAGAACATCTGAAATTGAACTCCTGATTCCCTCCCCTAAATCTCTTCCTCCTACAATGTTCAGAACCCCATTACACGGCAATACCATCCTTCCCATTGCTGGGGCCAGAGGTCTGGGAGACGTTTCCTCCCTTTCTCTCCCACCCCATGTCCTACCCATCAGCAGATCCCGTGAGCTCTTCCTCCCAAATCCACCTGGATCCAGCATCTCCACTGCTAACACCTGGCCGAGCTTCCCACACCTGCGCCTGGGTTATTGCCAAAGCCTCCTGTCCTTGACCGCTGCAGTCTCTTGTCAACACTTCAAAATGCACGTTAGACATACTTTCCCTAAAACCTTTCAAAGTCCGTCCATTTGACGCAGAGGAAAAACCAAAGCTCTTACACTGGCCCACAGGACCTTATGGGTCCCAGGCTGCCTCCTTTTTTTTAATTGCAAAAAACACACAACATAAAATTTGCCATCCAAACCATTTTTAAGAGCACAGCACAGTGGTGTTAAGTACATTCGTGTTGTTATGCAATCAATCTCCAGAACTCTCTCATCTTGCAGAACTGAAACTCTATGCCCATCAAACAGCAATTTCCCTTTCTGTGCTCCCCCATCCCTCGGCAGCCACCGTTCCACTTTCTGTCTCTGTGATTTCGACTCCTCTAGGGGCCTAAGTGGAGTTGCACAGCATTTGTCTTTGCGCAACTGGCTTGTTTCACTTAGCCCCAGGCTGCCTTTTTACATCTCTCTGCTTCTTTCCCCCTTGCTCTGTCCACGCCGGCCACATGGTCCTTCTGGCTGTCCCTGGACCACACCAAGTATCCCCCCTGCCTCAGTGGTGTGCTGGGGTCAGCGTGCACCTGCTCCATGTGGCTGACGGAGAAGATGATGAGCATCTCTTTCCCACGGCGAATGCAGTGACCTCGTGTTGGTGGCTAGAAATTGGCCATGGTTTATATCCTGGAATTCGGCAAATGTTACAAATAAGGGCTTTTTCCAAAGAGCTGGTTGTTAGTCACTTGCCAGCACACCACTGCTCTGCCTGCAACACCTTCCCTGATTTGTCCACGTATCTTTTCACTTCCCTTCTGTCTCTGCTCAAAAGAACCCTCTCTGGAGGGTCCTCCCTGACTGTGCTACGTAAGACAGTAACCCCTGCATACTGCCCCCCCCACGGCCCCCCATGACTGTTCTCCGCCTGGCACACTAAGTGGTTAACAGTTTATTGTTTCTGTTTCTTCTAGAATGTCAGCTCAATAAAGACAAGAATTTTGTTCTGTTCACTTTTTCATCTCCAGCGCCAAGAACAGTGCCTGGCATGCTGAAGATGCTAAGCATTTGCTGAATGGATGAATAAAGGCATTTTTATGAATTATTCCAGGAACATATTGATTTTTTTTCAGTAATTATCTACTACATTGAAATGTTACACAGTAAAAGAAAGGGTAAGATACCTGGATCTATATATACTGATAGGAAAAGACATCTAAGATTAAAGAGCAAGTTGCTAAATGTCAAAATATATATGTGTGTGTACGTGTACACATATTTAGAAAAATGTCTAAGAGAATATAAAAGACTGTCACATTTTAATTTTACATACTTTTAGAACGTGATTTTTAGAACAACAGCACGCACCACTTTTGTTTTCATGCATTTCAAATTTGTAAAAGCAAGAAATGAAAACTCACTAGATTGTGAGCTCCATGAGGAGGGATCCGTTACATTTGTCTGGACATCTTTAGCGTCTAGAAACTTCCTGGTAAACAGTAGGTGCCCAAAGATGCTCTGTCATGGATGAGTTCAAGTCCATATAAGCCCGAACCCAGAGAGAAGGGAGGAGCAGAAAGGCGTGGGGTGCAAATTAAAGGGGGAACCCACAGCCCCGCCAGCCAGTGAGGTACAGGTGGGGACAAAGGAAAGGAGGTGACAAGGGTGTAATCACTTATTAGCAGACAGTGGACAGTGCCTGAGTGCCACCTTCATGCCAGGCACCGTGTGGTACCTCAGGACAAGGGGATGAAGAAGGCAGGTTGCAGTGCTACAGGCAGAAGCACAAAATTGAAGTGCAGAAGTGGGTCGGGCGGAAGAGCGATGAGCTTCCTTTGAGCAGGGTTGCACTTGCAGAGCGGAGACTGAGCCACACACCTGGGAGGTGGCCACGCTCAGACCAGGAGCCTGTGTGTTGAGCCTCTGGTGTCCTCCCCACCGGACTCCTCTCACTAGGACTCTCTGCTTAGCACTAACAAAGTGACCACCTTATCAAGTCCCAATTTAGGATTCAAGACCATCAGCTTGGCAACGCCTCTATTACCAGCTGAGTAAGATTACAGTATGAGAAATGAACAGAATTAGACATAGACAATAGTGCTTTTCTTCTCGGGAAATCAAACTGTTTATTCTAGTCCTGAGACCCTCATGGTACCCTATTACACACACCATTATCTACACATTTAATTTAGGAGACATTCATCTTCTATTTTAAGAAATCATGATAACTCATTATGGGAAAAAAAAAAATCAGGCACACTTCATTATGTGTTTTCTCTCAATTAGGTAGAGACCTCAGTGAATTAATAGTAAAAAAGATAGAGATATTTCTTCTGACCTGGATTTTCACTGGGTTTTCTCAATATTAGGCAGTAGATAACAAGATAAAAATCAATGATATATGGTAAAAAAAAAAAAAAGTGCATTTTAAAGTTTCCCAAGCTAATTGTTTACAGCCATAATAACTTGATAAAAAATAAAGAACTTCCTTTCTATTGCGTTTAATGATTTTCTTTCTAGAAATGTGATGGACATGACAGAAAAAGTCTCAAGGTTGGTATAACAAGCTCGATTCTGCAACTAATTAGCTGGGTGACTTAGAGCAAGTCATATGCCCTCTCGACTACTCATTTCTTCATCTGTAAAAAATGGTTAAAATAATCACCTCGAGACTGTCATGAAGGTTAATAATGTACTTTACAAAATCGTTATGACAAATTTCAGCAACAGCAATTATGACTTGTATTCATTTGTTAAATAAAAGAGTTTTGGTTGTATAGATGTGTTATTAAAAATAACTGTGTCTTAAGCTTGTTGGAACTACTAATTATGAACATTTTTCTGCAACTCTTGCTAGACAATCTGATTTAAAAAAAAAAAAAGCCAATGCACAAATCCCACTTATTTTACTGTAGTGTCCTACGGTAAAGTGTCCTATGGCTAAGTAGCCATGTCTACTATATCCCCTCTGCTCCTGGCATTTGGTGATGCCTCCATCATTGTGGGACACCCATAACGTGACCTTACCATTTATCACATTCACGGCCAATTTTCAGGTATTGATATTCTTTGGGGCAAAGAACACACAAATAAAACTGAAAGGTAAGAACCTATCGGGCAAAAGCACTGGAGTCTACTTATGAACCCAAAGCCCCCACGGGTTACCTGGTGGGTAATCAAATGTGAAAAAGCCGGGTTAAGAGCTCGCATTCCAAGAAACGAGGTCCTCTCTCACCCTGAGCAAAGGACTTCCACACACACAATTGTGCTCTAAAGCAGAGCGGCCCTGTGTTGACAAGACAGGCAAAAAAGTGAAGACACTTTGGGAGGATTCATGTTACCGGCGCTTGGGAGACATGGGAAGGTGGCGCAAGAGTGATGGGTCTTTGGCCCTTGTGGCAACATGACCCCCACTCACTTTTCGGTAGGGATAAGAACTACGCCCCACATGACACCTGCCTCCTCTTCCCCTGACTAAAGCTCTCTCGCTTTCTCTCCTTGCATCTCCCTGTTTGCTGCCTCCAAAATTTTTCTCCTGCAAAATCTCAGTGGTTCTGAGAACTGGAGGTTGGTAGGAGGGAGACATGCAGGGAACATATTTTGTACAATTTTAAGTTGCTCCTATCACTCTGACATTTTTTTTTTTATTATTTCAGTTAGCTTCAGATTTTATCTATTTTCCCACTTACGTCCCCATTGGTGTTTAATACTTGAGTTTCTCTTCTGAAAAGGTTGCCATGCGCTTGTGTATTATGGTGTTTAAATGTTCTAGACTTCAGCAAAATGTTCATCTTCAAAAGTGATCCTCTTATCCTTGGCCTTCACACTCAATGATGGCGAGGATTAAAATTCAGTGCTCTCTTTAATGAGAAAACCAAAACGGGGCTGAAGGAGATTAAATAATTCGTTTGGTGTCACTTGAAGTAAAGCCAGAACATGAGGCCCTCGCTAGAAGCACATACATGTGTTTAGCCATTTAAATGTCCTGAGGGTCCAAATAGTTTAGCAACTGGTGACACGTTGACTTTGTGGCTCCCGAACGTCTCAGACTAGCTGTTACCTCCTGTATCCTTCTCGCAACACACAGAATCACAGGATGGGGCACCGCAGGGAATAGCTGCCGATTCCCAACGTTAAAGTGACTGAGAATTATCTGGGGAGTTTAACTACAAATTCCCAGGCTGCTCCTCCAGAAAGCTGCCCTCCTGGGAGCAGGCAGGGCTACCAGAATCCAAACGTTGAACGAGTCCCGCATGTGACGCTGATGCAGGTTGCCCAGGGCAACACAGGGAAATATTAAATACTGAAAGGCAGGGCGGCGGTTTCCAGCAAAGGATGCTCTCCGCCCACCCTGCAGCCTTTGATGTGATCGGTGTCTTAGAGATATTCCACACTTACGATCAATTTATGGAGAAAACAAACCCAACAAGAAAGGGAGCTCTGTGGCATCAGCCCTTCCCAGGTTTTAAGCATCGCTATCATCTTCCCTGCCCCATACTTCATTACACAGGACTTGACATATTAGATTGATGTCACACTCGTGTGTTTATTTCTTCCACCCATAAATTCCCCGTCAGTGCTTCAGAACAGAGAACTG
This sequence comes from Mirza zaza, assembly GCA_008750895.1. Taxonomy (NCBI): domain Eukaryota; kingdom Metazoa; phylum Chordata; class Mammalia; order Primates; family Cheirogaleidae; genus Mirza; species Mirza zaza. Next base: position 21,396 of record VSMD01045040.1, on the reverse strand, counting down.
AACTAATTTTAGTAAATCAAAGTGACTTTACTGTCTCGCCTCCCAGTCTGGCCTCTTCTAGAAGACTCGGGTGTGGGAGGAGGTCTGAGGAGGGGCCACAGTCAGCAGTGCCACAGCTCATCACTGGAGAAACGCAACTTTGGAAAAGACCATGGCTGGGCACCGTTGGCTCACACCTGTAATCCCAGCACTTTGCAAGGCTGAGGTGGGAGGATCATTTGAGGCCAGAAGTCTGAGACCAGCCTGGGCAGCATAGCAAGTCCTCGGGTTTAACAAAAAAGTTGAAAATTAGCCAGGCATGGTGGTGTGTGCCTGCAGTCCCAGCTAATGAAGAGGCTGAGGCAGGAGGATTGCTTGAGCCTGGGAGTTTGAGGCTGCAGTGAGCTATGGTTACACCCCCGCACTCCAGCCTGGGCAACAGAGGGAGACTCTGTCTCTTAAAAAAGAAGAAGAAGAAGAAGAAGAACCTACAACTCCGGAGGGTCATGGCTCAAAAGTGGGAAACCCTCTTGCTTAGGGGCTAGAAAATTTCCCAAGTTGATATGACCAGTCATTAACTTAAACATTAAAGCAGTGACACAATTTATAATTGCAGAAAAGTTCATTTGAAACATACTGAATTGAGCAAACTCTTTGGCTGTGCTCTGTTTACCAGCTGTCAGTATTTCGTGAGCTCCAGCCGTGCCAGGACATGTGCACAAGTGCATGATACTGACGGCTGCATTCCCCTGGGCACCCGGAGGGACAGAGGGATGTGCACTGGCAGGACTTTGCCTGTCACTGTCTCAATGTTGACATGCCCCAGGCTGTGGATTCTGATCACCAGCCTTTCCATTTCTTTCCACAGTGGTTCCTGCACTGGACTCTTACTGAGATGAGAAGTACATACACGAGAGATGGTTGGCAGCAAGGTAACTATTAAAGGAAAGGCACACAGTTTTGAAAAGCCCAGAGTTGCCTCTTGTCTGAAATTTTCCTGGCATTCTTGACAAAAGATCTGAAAGGAGGAGAAATTAACATACCGGCTCCTAACTTGCTAACTTCTCAAGACTGAGACTCCAGACACCCTACTGGCTTCCCCAAAGCTGCGCTTTCATGCGCACGCACACGCTCTTTCTCGCTCTGGCAATAAGCAGGAATCCCCACAGCTCTCTGCGAATGCCAGAACCACCTTGATCTGAGGCTCCATGAGCTCCTATTCCTCTTATGAGCATGACAATCATCCTTTCAACAACACACCAAGAGATCAAAGATCCGTGTGCCACTTTAGCAAAATCAGAGTGTCAACTCCTGGGGCCATGAAATGCACTTTTCATAATTCCTGCTGACAGCACTCTGACGGATGACTTTGTCCTCTCCGCCCCAGTGAGTTGGCTATTGGGGAAGTTCCTGGAAACAGAACGGAGGGGCCATATGCCACCTGCTCAGCAGAGACAACCCCCGTTAAGAGTATGGGGCTTACATGCATTTGCCCGCAAGTTGAGCCTCTCAAAGTGGGATTTCACTAAATCAGTGTTAATCCTATTTACATAATCCAGTACTTGGGGCTTTCTGAAGACTTAGCAAGAAGCTGCTGTGGGGTACTGAATGGAACCCCAGTAAAGAGAGAACTACTGATGCCAACATCAGCTTTGGCACCCTACAGCCTGTTCCTACGGCTAACGGATTTTCTACACACCCTCTCTTAGGCCATTAACAAGGGAGGGTGCAGAAGTGAGTCACTTGACTGCAAGTCACACACTCAAATTGCTGTGAGAAGCAAAAGTAGAGGAAACGAGGGAAGTCGGCCTGCTTGGGACAGTGGCAAACTTGGCGGGCACGTCCCACCCAGAAGGGTCAGCAGCGATGGAGCTCCCTTCACTGCTACCGAGCGAGATGGCAGCCCTGACCTGCCGACTTCCTAGTGTTTCCAAAAATGCCAGAAATTTGTATTTTAGGTGAAAGTCACTGTATTTTTCTTAATCAACTTAACACATGCATCTAGTTTAAAGAAATCAAAGGCTTATGATAACAGTAGTCCTTGCTCCATCCCTCTCCAAACACTATTCCCATTCTTGGAAACTATTAACACCATTTTCAACTCCTCTTTTTATTTCTTCTGGTATTTTCTTCAATGTTACTATTGAAGAAAATGTTACTACAATGTTACTACTTATGCTGCTCTTTGTTTAATTATTCTGAACATTACCTGCTTACTACCTGCATTCACAGAGGTGGATTTGTTTCAGGTCTCATTGCACCAACCTTCCCGACACAGGCACCCCCTCGGGCTCCCCAGCTCTGCTGCCACGGGCTGTCACCTTGTCACCTGGGGTCCCCCTGCACCTTCCTCCCCAGCCAAATTCCTGTTTTCTGGCTTCCATGTTTTTCTCAGACATCATTTTTTTGGAACATATCTCCAGTAACTTCCTAAAAAGGCTATTAGGAAGGTAAATGTTTTGAGGTCTCACATGCATGCAATGTCTTTATTCTATCCCCACACTGGATTGGGAATTGGGCTGGTATATTTCTACATTGAAAACTGCTTCCTGTAGAATTTTAAAGACCTCTCTCCATTGTCTTCCTGTTTCTAGGGTTGCCATAGATAAATCTGATGCATGTTCCTTTGTGTATGTCTTGTTTTTCTCTCTACAAACCTTAGGATCTTCTCTTTATGTATGATATTCTGACAGTTTATGGTGACATAGAGAGATGTCAGACTATTGGGTTTGAAACCTGGCCATGTCACTAATGTCTGTGTGATCATGGATATATAACATAACCTCTCTGTGCCTCAATAAATGAGGATAAGTGCTCTTTGCATAAAGTGGTTGTGAAGATTAGTGAGATATCAGAGCAAAGCCCTTAGAACAGTGCTTGGCAGATAGTGAGCAGTTGGTAAACACTGGGCTTTATAACATTGATTTCTGCCATCATCGTTCTTTGTTCTAGCTGGCCTTTCCTTGGAGTGGCTTGTGCACTTACTGAACTACATCTGTGACAACTTCCTCCCTCTGTTTCCTCTCTTCTTTCTTTTTGCAGTTCCTATTAGGCAGATATTAGACTCTTGCATTCTTCCTTTCCTACTGCCATGCTTTTATATTTTTCATTTCTCCTTTTTATTATTTTTCTACTTTCTGAGATATTTCCTGGACCTTTATTTTCCAATTCCACTGATTTCTTTGATGGCAATTACACTTTCAATTTCCAAGAGCTCATTCTGTTTCCCTGATGGTTTCTTTTCCATCAGCATGTTGCTTTTGGTTTCTGGATGCAGTATGTTCTCTTATCTCTCTGAGAATAATAAGTCAACTGTTATTGAAATTGTTTTCTGATTTCTGCAATCGCGTCTCCTCAGGGTTCCTTTCTTCTATTTATTTGTTTTATTCTTACCAGTTTTACAGTGGAGAATTTCTTCTGCAAAGTTCTGGACGTCCCGGCTGTGTGTTCACACCCAGGAGGGAGGTCCCCGAAAGTGCAGTTTGCATGGAACCCCATGCCTGTGGCTTGTGTCTGTTGACTGGTAGGCTCCTTCTCTCCAAAGCCCTTCCCATTTCCCTAGGCCAGAAGCCTCGGCTGTCCTGCCTGGGGACACAGCCGGCTGCACCATTCTGGAACAGAGTTGGGGGGTTCCCGAGCTCCTGATGCAAACTTCCATTTAACCCACGTGCAAACTTCCCACACCTCTCCTGGTCTTCGGAAGTCCAGTGTTGTCCGTTTCAATACCTTTAGACAGTGAATTTCTTCGCTCTGCAGGGGCCAAACTGCTCTGGTATCCACTTCCTGCCAATCCCTCTAGCCCACCCTTGACCCTCACAGCCTGGGGCCTCTGGGTCCTGAGCCTCTTGGGGTCCTGCAGGGCGCTCTGGCCCTTTCTCCCAAGCACAGCCGTCTGTAGGCATGTTAGGCAGCAGCTTCTTTTGCTCTGTTGAGTCAGTTTCTAGTCTTCCGTCCACCTTCGGTGTCCAGACCAAAAAAAAAAAAAAAAGGGAATCCTGATTTTTAAAGGTTGCTAACTAATTCAAATTCTATTATATTCTTTGGCATATGTAGGGGAGCAAAAAAAGGGTCAGGGAGTCAGAATCAGCCCCTAGGCCAGTTGTTAACCTAGGGCAAGGCAGTGATTCTGGAAGCTTGCGGCAATCCCACCCCAGCCCACACATAAGAGTGATCTGAGATGTCATTAAAGACGCAGATCTCTGGACTCCACTCTAGACTCACCTACACCAGAAGCCCTGTGAGTGGGGCCCAGGGATCTGCATGTTTAACAAGTCGTCCTGCTCAGAGGAAAGCCCACCTGGAGCTGATCCTAGATGCCTCCCCCCGAGGCCAGCCAGCATACGCACAGCTCAGCCTCCTGGTGGGTCCCTGTCAGTCAAGCACCAAGTCCTCGCTGGGACGCACTTGACATTGGCCTTGCCGCGCAGCTCTCGTGCTTGGTGAGCTGTAAGGCACAGCCCAGGGATCTGCTGATTACACCGAGGCAGATGGCAGGAGGTCTAGTCGAGGTCCTGCTTGGCCCTGCACGGGGAGAACTCTTCGGTGGGAACAAAGATAAACTCCATCTTCACACGGGTGAGCGCATCGAGCAGCCGGTGCTGCTGGCAGGGCGGGAGGCTGAACAACACACGCACTGCCAGAGCGAGGGTCTCACTGGTTGTCAGAGAACGCCCTGGGGAGGGTGGCGCTGACTCATCGTTTCCCAGAGAAGAGGGCCACTGTGAGGATGGAAGAGATGCTCTACGATGTAGAGCAGATGTTTGCGAGCAACAGAATGCGCTCAAAGCCACCTTGGGACCTCTACAAAGACCGGGGACATAGAGAGGGAAGGTTACAAGAACGAAAAGGAAAACTTTCCCGCCAAAGAGAAAACTCACGTGGGGGCCTCTGGCTGCTGCCCTGTCTCTGTGGCTTGAGTGGCAGCTGGCACGCCCCTCTGGACAGGCCAGCCGGAGGGCCAGACCTCTAAAAGTAGTTCCCGAGCAAGGCCGCACCTCAGGGAAGGCCCGGCACAGGGTCCGCCAGGCCTTCCGACAGGGCCCAGCGCCGCAGGAAGGGGAAGAGCTCAAACCAGCCCTCTTGATGCTAGACAGGGGCCGCTCCCTCAGTTTCTCTGCCGTCCAGTCTCCGTCTACTAAGGGGCGTCTCGCCGTCTGTGCACGTGTCTGCAAGGATTCCCGGGCTGCACCTGCCGCCTTTCCGAGGACAGCCGTCTTTCCTCCCCAGCGCGTATTTGTCTGCTCCAAGGGCATCGTCTTCAGCCCTTCTGCACGTCCAGCACCTGACACTGTGCGGACCTTAGCAGGTGCGCTCTACATGCTTTTCGCTGAGATGTTAGTTAATTCACCTTTGCCAGGTATAACTTCGACTACTCTCTGTTCAGCCGTTCCCACTGGTATTGACGCCATCAGACAGCGCCACTTCAGATCACTGGAAATATGGCATCTGTAGGTCTTATGATCACGAAATGTAAAAAGTGAGATTACTTAGGCCGTTTGTTAGATATCGGTGACACCGTGATTGATCCTGATTGATCCTGGAAGGAAAAAAAGCTATAGGCTGTTGTTTCAAAGAAGCAGAGTGTACGTTCTACAAAAATTCACAAGAGTAATGTGTGGTTTGGAAGGTGTCGTGGTTGATTTAAATGACAGAGCAAGTATGTGTGAGTGAGCGTGTGTGGTGTGTGTGTGTGCGCATGTACGCATTTGCCCGAGAGACTGCATCAAGGAAGAAGACAGGGGTGATCTTCCCGGATGAACTGGCTCCTGTGGATGGGGGCAGCCTCACCACCTCTGCTGTCACTTCCTTGTCTAGAATCCGAGACTCACAAACAGGGGGAGGAGGATTTGTGATGCTGCTTCTCTTGCTCCTACTAGGTCTTTTTCAAGGAGTTGGATAATGAGTCTCTGCATGTTGTTTTCCTCCGTAAATAAAAGGAACATGCTTCAAAGTCCCTTCTCACAGTGGGCCTGGACACCCTCACCCCAGGGGACACAGGCTGGAAGGCAGCTCCTGCCTCGCTCGGGGCCCAGGCCCAGCCTGCCCTGGCCAGGGTGCTCTGTGACCCCAATCTCATTGTCTCGCAGACATTTTTCTCAACATTAAAATGTTTTCTCATTCAAAATCTCCTTATTGAAAATAAACTGGAACCATCTGGTAATGCCTAGTAACAGTTACATGTGCAGCCCTCCCACCCAGCAGCCTCATGCAGCCAGGATATTTGTGAGACGGGTGTTTTGCCACACCCGTACATAATGGCAAAAAATCGTAGACTAAAAAGCCGTAGGCTAAAAGTCGTAGACTAAAAATCGTAGGCTAAAAGCCGACCAACAAACATTGGCGAGTTAATTACAATACTTCCAGGCCATGAAACTCTCTGCAGAAGTCAAAATGGACTGGGAAACTGTCTGTTCTCACGTGGAAGGACACCCAGAACAGTACTCCTGGGGGGAAACCATTGCAGAGAGTATATAGACAACTTCGTTTGAAAAGAAAATGAACGGTATGTACCAGCATATAAAACATGTATGTAAATTTCTATGCACTGAAAATGTTCTAGAAGGATACACAGAGATTAACCCCAGAGAATATGATCGATGGTGAGATAAAGAATGAGGCTTTCATTTTTTATTAGAATGGACTAATTTTATAATTTTTAAAAATCCCCAAACCCCTATGAAAATGTAGATCCCTATGGGAAGGGTCATTCCGATTGCCATCCAGTAGCTTGGCTGGAACCCAGGTGAACTATGGGGGAGAGTATCTACCTTAGGACATGCTGAGAACCAGCTATCCCCACCCCCCCTCTCTCCCCCAGGACTGGGAGCAGCCTACAAGGGAAGGGCCAGAGCTGCGAGAAGCCGGAATCCACCTAGCTTTTATAAACAAGGAAACCAAGGCCCAGAAAGGAGGATTTTCACAGGAAAGGGAATGGCAGGACCCCTGCGGTGAGGATGTTCTGGCCAGAGCAATCCCCAGCTATAGACCAGAGCCCAGCACGTGTCCAACGGCAGGACCCCTGCGGTGAGGATGTTCTGGCCAGAGCAATCTCCAGCTATAGACCAGAGCCCAGCACGTGTCCAACGGCAGGGTCCGTGGAGTGCTGCTCTGTGGCCTCCCGTCTTGGATGGACAAAGATACATCACTGGCTGCTTCCGTCATCCTGTGTCCTGCCTCTGCCACAGGCCTTACCTCCTCAAGGACACTGCCCGTGCAGAGTATGAAACCAACAGACCAGACTGCACAAGAACACACCCAATACCCTCCTCGTGTTTTCCCTTCCATAACGTTCCAATCGCTTTCTATTTTCCAACGTCAGAGTCTCTGCTAGGTCAGAGGAATTTAAAGCCGGCTACTTTGGGGCAGCTTGACTCTACACATAAAAGCAGTTTCCATTACATCATGAAATCCTTGGCCTTCCTCGTCCGGAGCTGCAGCTCTCTGCTTTTAGCTGGCTGAGCGGCTGCCTGGCACCTGAACGCTCCCTCCAGCTACTAACACAATGAGCAAGGGCCAGGAGGCACAGGATTTTGCTTACAATTCCAAGCAATCTGCTGACCTTTCTCTGACACTGCTCATTATATTCTAGTGTCAGAATCAATTGAATGGTGGGCTCTAAGGAGAGCGGCTGAATGCATTTGTGCTTTGGGAACAGGCAGCCTGCACGATCCTCATCTATTACTGTTGGATGGAGGGGAAATGCCTTAAAGTGGCTCGTTTTCTTCCAACTGCAATAGCGCACATAAGCATTCTGTAACATGCAGCCACCACTGCCATTTATCCTCCCATGGCAGTGTCTGAGCCAAAAGAGAATGTAAATCTCAGAGAAATCACCTTTCTCTGCTGGGAAAGTAGACGGGGCCATTTGTCCTTTAGCTACCAACCACATAAGGGTCACAGCGCCCTCTGGTGGTGGCTGCTTTTTCCTGCGCTGCACAATCACATGCTGCTCCCATCTGCCCCGTGGAAGACTAAGGCAGCTGGGGGTAGTGCACCCCACAGCGGGGCGCCCTGGGAGAATGGGGAGCCCGTGAGACTGGATGTGCCCTGAGGGAGACGGTCTGAAATTGGAGGTAGAGCAATCAACATTTAAAAGTATGGTGGGTGGACTAACAGGTGCAGGTCTGCCTGCCATGGGCATGCTGAGAATTGGTACCCAGCAGAGTTCTGGTGGTCTCCTCTCGAGATCTGCTGAAACAAGAGGGGGAAATGCCCAGCCAACGAGAAAAAGAGCACTGCCCCGTGGAAGAACGCAGACCTGGGAGTCAAAGAAGCTGGGTGTGGGATCCAGCTTGGCTAGTTGAGGAACAGTCATTTAGATTCTATAGTTGGCTAATCAGTTTGTTCATCTGTGAAATGGGGATGGGGGAGAAATCCTACCTCGTGAGGTCATTATCCAAACAAACAATCTGCATGACAGCTTGTGGCAGGGTTTGGCAGAGAGCAGGCCATCCCTCGGTGGCAGATGAGGCTGAAGCCAGCTGCGATTCAGTGCACTGTTTTGAGTCTGTTATGCAACTGGATGAAACTCAAAGAGGTAATGGGCATTCTAAATCACAGGTGTGTGTGATAAAGTCATACCTCTACAGCAGGGGTCCTCAAACTTTTAAACAGGGGGCCAGTTCACTGTCCCTCAGACCATTGGAGAGTGCGCGCTGTGGGCCCGGGTCAAGTTGGCTGCTAAGCAGGACAGGCAGCTGTGGCAAAAACACCCAGGACACCAAATAAATGTCCTAGGCGGGTGGCATGTGGCCCGAGGGCCGTAGTTTGAGGGCGCCTGCTCTACAGCAAGGTCTAACGCCATATGTGCTCTGACGAGAACAAACACGCATGTTCTTTATTTCCCCTTCCCAACTTCCCTACTGCTTCCTATACCTCCTTCAAAAATGAACAGACCTCCATAACTATTTTTTAAAAATCTCTCACAAATTACTTTCCAAGCAGAGAATTTCTATTTCAAACAATCCTACTTGCCCAATTTGATCCAGAGTATTTCAAGGAATCGAGATAATCAACTATGTGCCCAACAGTTTTATTTTAAGTTGCAAATAGGCAACTGTTCTATGTGCGTCATCTCTTCAAATGCTGAGCTCATGTGTATAGAATTTATTGTTAGTGTTACATAAAACATACCAAGAGTCTGTATCTTGATTGGGTTGGTAGTTACACCAATCTACACATTGATAAATTGCATAGAAATAAGCACACACACACACACAAATGAGTGCATGTCAAACTGGTGAAATTTGAATACGTTCTGTGGATTGTACCAATGTCAACTCCCTAGTTGTGACATTGTATTGGCGTTATACAAGATGCTAGCATTAGGGGAAAATGGGTGAAGGGTACATGGGACTCTCCTATATTTTTTTTTTGCAACTAACCATGAATGTATAATTATTTCCAAATAAAAAGTTAAAATAATAACATACCAACGAGTTTGCTCTAGCCCACAGTTACTGGTAGGCATAATAACTATTACATTCTGAGGTAATAAGACATTAATGATAAGCTGTGAACATAACAGGATAATTTATGTTGCTTTTTACATTTAAATGCAATATTTTCATCTAGCATCTTCCATATTCCCTCAGTTTTAAGTTTTAGTATTTTTATAGTTTAACTCCCTGAAGACCAAGGTGGGTCTTACAATGGGTGGCCTGTCACAGGTTAACGAGCAGCATCTTTCTTTCTTATTGGTACAAAGATTCTCTCCTCAACCAAACTCTAGCCAGGTTCCTCTGAGCCCTCTTCTCAATTAGGCCTCAACCTTAACCTATAAAGACTGGGAAAAAACAATGACATAGTTTCTAACAGCTCAAAGCCACATTTCTAAAATGACTCTATCCCCGCCTGCCCCCCTTAAAGTATCTGCTCGAGAAAACTCAAAGTTGCCAAAAAATATGTCCTGTCTGTTCCAACCCTCACCTGCTAGGACCGCTGTCTCCCAGTCTCTGTGGGAGGACAGAATCCTAACTTCAATAGGCTCCAGCCAGCAGACACAGCTGGTCTCACTGCATTTACACTGAGGGATCCTCTGTAATGTTTCACTTCCCTGACTCAGCTGAGCCCCCGCTTGCCCCCTCCCTACTCCCTCCTTCTGCCTTTGAAATGGCGAGTCACCTCCGTACAAGTTGAAGTAGATTTCGGTTCACACTGGACTCTTTTCCCTATTGCAATAGTATTACTGATGAAAACCTGCCTTTATCACTTTAATTTTGTCTTTGAAAGTATATAAAACAATGATGCATCTTCAACTGACAGCATCCTAGAGTCAGTGACATATAATGAATGTGACAGTCATTAGTGCTGTTTATCCGATATTGCTTGCTCTCATCCTGGACACATGGTAAGAGCGCCCCTGGCTACCCTCTGGAAATGCAGTGTGTCTGTCAGATTGACTTTGGGCAACAAAATGTGAGCGGAAATGTTATTTCTTCCAGAAGAACACCTTCCAATGCCTGTGAGCCACATGTCCTTCAGTTGCCATCACAGCCAGCAATGTTACAGTTGCCAGGGGGTGTAGTCAGTCCATGTCAAAAAGAGAAGGAAGCATGCAGAAGAGACGAGGTAACAATGATGAACATGAAAGTACAAGGAAGAAACTAAATCTTTATTACCCTGAGCCACTAAAATGTAGGGGATGATGTCACTGCAGCATAACTTAGCCTATCCTAACTAGTGAAGTGATGGTCGATGTGGGCCAGGTTGCCTTACACAGTTGATTATCATTATTCTTGGTAGTTATGGTCTATAAAGTCACAATGAACACTGAGTTAGCATATACTGAATTATTACCCAGGGGTAATACATTGCAAGTCACATTCTTGCAAGCCATTGGTCACAACATTTTCATCAACTAAACACCTCGTTTCACATGTGTTTCTCTTTAAAGACACCTTATTTTTTTTTTCTTTTTTAAAAATAGATTTAGGGGATACAAGCACAGTCTCATTACATGGACATACCACATAGCAGTGAAGTCTGGGCTTTTAGTGAAACCACCATCCGAACAGTGTGCCTCGTACCCATCCAGTAATCTCTCATCCCTCACCACCTCCTCCTACCCTCCTACCCTTCCAAGTCACTAATGTCTATTATTCCACTCTCTATCCCCATGTATACACATTATTTAGCTCCCACTTATGTAAGAACATGAACTGTTTAACTTTCTATTTCTGAGTTATTTAACTTATGATAATGGCCTCCAGTTCCGTCCATCTTTCTGCAAAGACATGATTTCATTATTTTTTATGGCTAAGGAGTATTCTATGCCATATATATAATATACTTTCTTTACCTAATCATCCACTGATGGATACCTAGGTTGATTTCATATCTTTACTACTATGAATGTATGAGTACAGGTATCTTCTGGATATAATTTATTTTCATTTGGGTAGATACCCAGTAGTGGGATTACTGGATAAAATGGTTGTTCTACTTTTAGTTCTTTGAGAAGTCGCCATACCGTTTTCCATGGATATTTTACTAATTTACATTCCCACCACAGTGTTTGAATGTACCCTTTTCTCCACATCCTTGCCAACATCTGTTATTCTTTGACTTTTTAGTAGTAGCCATCCTGACTCGTATAAGATATCTTGTCATGGTTTTAATTTGCATTTCCCTAATGATTAGAGATGCTGAACATTTTTTTCTATGCTCTTTGTACATTTGTATGTCTTCTTTTGAAAAATGTCTGTTCATGTCCTTTGTCCACATTTTAATGGGGTATTTCTTTTTTGTTGTTGTTGTTGTTGCATTGTTTGAGTTCCTTGTAGATTCTGGATGTTAGTCCTTTGTCAGAGGCATAGTTTGCAAATAGTTTCTCTCATTCTGTAGGCTATCTTTCACTCTGTTGATTATTTCTTTTTCTGTACAGAAGCTTTTCTGTTTAATTAAATCCCATTTGTCTATTTTTGTTTTTGTTGCATTTGCTTTTAAGGTCTTAGTCATGAATTCTTTGCCTAGGCCAATGTCTAAAACAGTTTTTCCTAGGTTTTCTTCTAACATTTTTATAGTTTCAGGTTTTATATTTAAGTCTTTGATCCATCTTGAGTTGATTTTCTTATATGGCAAGAGGTAGAGGTCCAGTTTCTTTCCTCTGCACATGACTATCCAATTTTCCCAGCACCATTTATTGAATAGGGTGCCCTTTCCCCAGTGTATGTTTTTGTCAATTGTATAAAAGATCACTTGCTGTAGGCCCGTGGCTTTATTTTTGGGTTCTCTCTTTTGTTCCATGGATCTATGTGTCTATTTGTATGCCAGAACAATGCTGTTTTGGTTACTATGGCCTTATGGTATAATTTGAATTCATGTAATGTGATGCCTCCAGCTCTGTTCTTTTTATTTAGGATGGCTTTGGCTACAGATTCTTTTTTGGTTCCATATAAATTTTAGGATTGTTTTTTCTAATTCTGTGAATAATTATATTGGTACTTTGATAGGAACTTCAGTTTGTTTGTGTTATCTATAATTTTTTTCATCTTTATAATTTTCCTTGTAGTGATCTTTCATTTCCTTGGTTAAATGTATTCCTAGGTTTTTTTTCTTTTTGTAACTATTATAAGTGAGATTGATTTCTTGATTTGATTCTCAGCTTGATCATTATTGGTGTACAGAAATTTTACTTATTTTTGTACATTAATTTTGTATCCTGAAACTTTACTGAATTCATTTATCAAATCTAGGAGGCTTTTGAAGGAGTCTTTGGGATTTTCTAGGTATAAGATGATATCATCAGCAAACAGAAATAATTTGACTTACTCTTTTCCAATTTGATGCCTTTTATTTCTTTGTCTTGACCAATTGCTCTGGTTTGGACATACAGTACTATATTGAATAGAAGTGGTGAAAGTAGGCATCCTTGTCTTTTTCTAGTTCTTTGGGGAAATGCTTTCAATTTTTCCCCATTCAGTATAATGTTTCTATGGGTTTGTTGTATATGGGTTTTATTATTTTCAGGTGTGTTCCTTCTAGGTCTAGTCAGTTAAGAGTTTTTATCATGAAGGGATGCTGACTTTTATTGATTACTTTTTTGCATCTATTAAGATGAATATATGGTTTTGCTTTTAATTCTGTTTATATGGTGAATTACATTTATTGATTTGTATATGTTGAATCATACATCCCTGGAATAAAACTCACTTGATCATGGTGTATTATCTTTTTGATATACTGTTAGATACCATTTGCTAGTATTTTGCTGAGGATTTTTGCATCTACGCTCATCAGGAATATTGGTCTGTAGTTTTCTTCTTTTGTTGTGTCCTTTCCTAATTTTGATATCAGGGTAATATTTGCTTCATAGAATGAGTTAGAGAGGATTCCCTCCTTCTCAATCTTTTGGAATAGTTTCAGTAAGATTGATATTGTACATCTGGTAGAATTTGGCTGGGAATCCATCTGGTCCTAAGCTTTCTTCGTTGGTAGATTTTTTTTATTACTGGTTAAATCTCATTACTTATTACTGGTCTGTTTAGGATTTCTGTTTCTTCCTGGTTCAATCTTGGGAGTTTGCTTGTTTCCAGAAATTTATCTATTTCTTCTAGGATTTCTAATTTGTGAGTGTAGAGTTGGTCATAGTAGTCTCCAACAATCTTTTGTACTTCTGTGGTATTAGTGGTAATGTCTCTTTTTCATTTCTGATTATATTTGTTTGGAACCTCTCTTTCCTTTTCTTGGCTAGTCTAGCTAGTGGTCTATTGATTTTATGTATTTTTTCAAAGAACCAATTTTCTTTTTCATTGATCCTTTGGTTTGTTTTTGGTCTCAATTTCATTCAGTTCTGCTCTGATCTTTGTTATTTCTTTTTGTCTGCTAGTTTTGAGTTTGGCTTGTTCTTGTTTTTTCTAGTTCCTTGAGGTGCAACATTAGGTTGTTAATTTGTGATCTTGCTATTTATTTTTGATATAGGCATTTAATGCTATGAACTTCCCCCTTAGCACTGCTTTTACTATATCCCAGAGGTCTTTTGGTATGTTGTGTCTCCTTTTGCATTAATTTCAAGAAAACATTTTTTTATTTCTCTCTTAATTTCATCCTTGACCCAAAGATAGTTCAGGACCATGTTGTTTTATTTTCATGTATTTGTATAGTTTCAAGATTTCCTCTTGGAATTAATTTCTAGATTTATTCTACTGTAGTCTGAAAAGATACTGATATGATTTCAATTTTTTAAAATTTATTGAGATTTGCTTTGTGGCCTTATGGTCTTAGAGAATGTTCTACACGCTGATGAGAAGAATGAATATTCTGCAGTTGTTGAGTAGAATGCTTTGTCAATGACTGTTAGGTTCATTTTATTTAATATATATTGTTGATTCATTAACACTAAACTCAGCCAACAGCACTACAACTCAGGCCTGAACAAACAAACATATTATCTCTGTAAGACGTATCAGCCTCCTTGTGCTTAGAAACACTCCCCAGCACTTCAGCACAATGCTTGGGGCCATTTTAAACAGCAAAATCACCGAACAAAAGCACAAAATGTGAAAACATCGCACTAAGCAAACTGTGTAAAGGCCACTTGTTCACAGTCTGAGAGGCAAAACAAGAAGGTAGAGCATCACACCTTGTTTGACCTCAGCTGACAACATGCACATCGAGTGTCTCAGATTTTAGCCCCTCTGCATGTGTTTGTCTGCAAATGACCACAAAAGCACACGAGTATTGCTTTTGGGGATAAATATTAGTAAGTAGGAAAATTTACAAATACTGAATCCGTGAGTAATGAGGTTTGACTGTACCAGAAGTTCACCAAGTGGGTCTGTAGAGCCATGGGTATACTGCAAATCATTCCAAAAGTCTGTAATATCAAAACCATTTTCATGATACTACCACGATGCTATTTGCCTTTTCCTCTGTGGTGACCTTTGCACTGATGATGCACATAGTGGTGGGTAAAACTGCTGGTGCCTTAGTGACCAATGAAGGCCGTGGCATCCAACTGTGCTAGTTGTCATCGTGTTCACCACCGCCACACACTCATAGACAGGGAGAAAAGCCAGTTTCACTTATGAATGTTTCTGATGAAGCAGTAAAAAAATATTAATTTTGTCTCTACCTATGAGAACACATCTTTTAATGTCCCTTGTGATAAAATTGGGAACCACACATAAAATGCTTCTGCTGCATACCATGGCATAATAGGTGCCTTGAATAAAAGATCATGTGCAGTTATTTGAGTTGCACACTGAACCAGTCACTTTTTTCATGGAACACTGTTTCTACTTGAAAGAATCTCTGACAAACTATGGTTATTCAGACTTGGGTAATTGGCAAACATTTTCTCCAGAGTGGATGAGGTAAGCCTGTCACTTCAAGGAAAACAACTGATATTATTTGTTGTCAAAAATAAAATTCAAGCTTTCAAGTGAAAATTACATTTTGGAAAATTTGTGTATGACACCATGAGCTGGATAGCCTTCTAATATTTAAATACTTTTTGATGCGAGCAGTGCACATATTAACAAATGTAATTGTTAACCGCATCTAATGAAAGGCTTCAACATTAGGAAGAGCTACCTAATTTAGGGAACTAAGCTATTTTCCAAGGGGCTAGTGCATGATGTTATAAAATTGTGCATGGGCAAAACATCCATTCAAAGTACAAGACAGAAAATGGATTTTAACATAACAAGGTATGAAAATTTGTTAATATTACTCCACATTCCACATTGCATCTAACTTTTGGTAAACTACTGCTGTCAAGTTTTAATATAGTATGAAAAAATCCAGAATTATTAGAATAGTCATCCTTTTTCCAACTATATATGTGTGTGAGGCCAAATTTTCCTCATGTACTTCATCCAAACATTAAAATACATTGCATGTAGAAGCAGAAATAAGAATATAGCTGTCTTTTATTAAGCTAGACATTAAAGAGATTTTCAAAGATAAAAAAACCAATGCCCCTCTTCTCACTATTTTTTCTTGGAAAATACAGTTATTTTTAATGAATATGTCGTTTAGGTTAATATGTAAATGGCTTTGTTGTTGTTTTTAATTAATAGTTTTAATGTCTCAATTATAAGTTCTGATGCAAAACATCTCAATAGATATAATTCACATTAACAACAGTTCTATGGGGTTTTCAGTAACTTTTAAGAGTGGTTGAGAACTGCTGCCCATGACATATCCTGCTTAAGCAACACTGTCATCTCCCATATACAGACATACTGACCTTCACAGGGGCTGCAAGGGGAAGGGTCTAGTTCTCAGCCCCCAACAGAGGAGGAAGAGCAGAAAGAAGCTAAGCGCTTACAGAACTGGAGGCCCTGAAGACAAATTCTCAGCCTTGTGGATTTCATTCCAGATGGGCTTTTCACATCTGACTTGATGCAGAACACTAGAAGTTACGCCCCAAAGGACTTTGAGCCATGGAAAGAACTACAGTCTTCCCGAAGATGCAGCCTCTGAAAAGCCACGGATGGCGGTTCTCGAGGGGCAAAGGATATGGGATTTCGAAGCCATGTCCTCATCACCTCACAGGCGTCCAACTACCATCTTCAGCAGCGGCACAGATAAATAAGCATAAATAAATTGCCTTATTTATGCATTACCCAGTCTGTGGTTATTTAATTACAGCAGGATTTCTCAACATCGTATTGTTGGCCTGTCAAATCTATTCCCGTAACTCCAGTGAAAATGCAATAGAGAAACAAGGACAACATCCAAAACATGAAAATCCACTTAGGTTGCCAGTGAAGTCTCCCAAGTAAGTGCCAAAGAGGGAAGGGCACTGCCTGACACTCCGGAAGGTGATCCAATTCGCACAAAGTCCTGCTTCTCGGAGGCAACCACACCCTCTTGAAGCCTCCCACCTTTCTCAGGTTTTTCCTGAGCATCTGTCTTCCTCCCTCCTGGAAAAACCTCCAGTCCCTGTTCATTTTAGCAATCCATCTTTTCTCCACAAGTACCTCTTCTGTTTTCTTACTTAACTCAGTCTAGCTTTCCTCGCTTCTCTTCTTTACTCGTTACACAGATCGACACAACAAAATGATCAGAGTTCCCCCTTGGAAGGAGGTTAGGACAGGCTGAAAATACTTAGATGCAAATATTTATGGACAAATTGCTTTCTTTACTGGCTGACTGATGGCATGCAGTTCCAACGTCTTTCATTTTATACAACTAAGAATTACCCGTGAAGTATGTTTCTAAATTTGGAGTTCTTAAATGAAAATCGGCCCAGTCTCAGAATTTACTAAGTACTGTGCTTTGGTATTCAGCTTGACAGTATTGCTTCTCTGCTGCTTCCTGTGCAAATTAGCACTTGGAATTTGCAGGGATGATGCTTTGTCATTAATGCATTATCAGTGTTGCCTTGAGTTGTTGTGGTTTGGGCCCGCTGCTATTATTCCATTTTAATTAGAAATCTTTATTAGTTTGACTTCATCATTATCACTTTGATTTCTTATGGCTATTTGGTTTGTTATATAATGAGATGCCTATTAGCATCCAGAGCATTTTGGGCCCATAATTTTTCAGTGCTCAGATTTAGGACAATGTGTAATGGTACAAATATGAACCCTTCAGACTCCTATTGCTAAGATTTGTGAGATGTTATTATAGATAATTATATAATGATAAGTACATCATTCATGTTGCTTTGTTGTTATATAAATAATCCCCTCAGAACGTCTTTGGATAGTGAAATTTTGTGGTTATTAGAAGTGTTTCTTCAACCGAGAAGTTGGAATGGAACAGTGTGGAGCCATGGCATTTGTGTCTCAAATAACTCGCGTCAAAAATGTTCAAGATGCAATGATTTGTAACATAGGCTGATAATTTTCCAATCAAAATCTCTAGCCTGTGAATGTTCCTAAACTCTGGTCCCGTATTTTCTGCCATGTCCTACAAATAAACTTACCATTTCCAAAATAAAAACCATCTTCCCTCTTTCCACATCGAACTACTCCTTGTAGCTATTTCCATCTCAGGAAATGACATTCATAAGTCACCCCATCAACAAACCTGGCTCCTTTCTCTTCCCCAGTGCTTTGGGGTGGTAGCAGTTGACGGGGAGAAAAGGGTGAGCTTAAGAAACATGTAGGGGGCAGAACTGACGGGACTCAGGGACTGGGCTGGGGAAGAGGGAGGAGCCAGTTTCTAGAGGGGGTGACTGGCAGGTGCACATCTCGATTTTGACTAGCCACGCTGCAAATGCACAACAGACAGCTGCCTGTGATGAGTGGGCGCCCTGCTGGACAGCTTGGTTCCGAAGGTCAGAGCGAGGGCAAGAGGAAGATCAGAGTATTTGTGACCCTGACTCCTCCCAACCCACGCAGGCTTGTCACAGGCTGGCAGGTCCCAGCTTTTGTCCAGCAGCTTCTCGGTCTCTACACCCCGTCTGTTAGTTTCCTAGGGCTGCCATAACACAAAGTCCCCCAAACTGGATAGCTTAACGCAACAGAAATTTACTCTCTTGGCTCTGCACGCTGGAAGTCTGAAAGCAAGTTGCTGGCAGCGCCCTTCTCTCTATAAAGTTTCAAGGGAGAATCTGCTCCTGGCCTCTCTCTCAGCTTCTGGTGTTGCCAGCAGTTCTTGGCATTCCTTGGCTTGTAGACGCATGGCTCCAATCTCTGCCTGCCTCTGTGTCTCTTCTCCTCTTCTCATAAGGACATCTGTCATGTTGGATTAGGGGCCCACTCTACTCCAGTCTGACCTCATCTGAACTAATTACAAATGCAACAGCCTTACTTCCAAGTATGGCTGCTTTCTGAAGTTCTGAAAAGAGCATGAATTTTGGAGAGACATTATCGGCTGTGGCTTCAACGTGTCCCCCAAAGCTCACATGTTGGAAACTTAATCCCCAAGGCAGCAGCATTGGGAGCTGGGGCCTAATGAGAGGTGATGAGGCCCTGAGGGCTCTGCCCTCACGAGTGGATCAAGGTGCTTGTTGCAGGTGTGGGTCAGTTAGCGCAAGAATGGACTGGTTACAAAAGGGAGTTCTGCCCCTCTTGTTCTCACGAACTCTCTTGCCCTCCCACCTTCCACTACAGGGCCTGACGCCGCACAAAGGCCCTCCCCAGATGCCACCCCTTGATCTTTTCTTGCAAATTATATAAAACATGACCATGTGAACACATTGCAAGAGCCCCTCCGGGGGTGGCCCCTGGGACAAGTGCCGGTCCCTGGGGTCCCTGGTGCTGAGGCTTTGTAGCAAACCCACCTCCGTGAGGTCAACAGAATTAATAATTCTCATTTCTATAGTTCAGGGAGCTACTACTTCATTGAATAGTCCCGCCCCTGGGGAATTCATCGAAAGCCACTACCATCCCCAAGTGTACCTAGAGGCACTGAAAACAAGGGCTGTTACAGAGCTCTGGAACTGTAAAAAATAAATCGATTTATTTATGGATTACCCAGTCTGTGGTTATTTAGTGAAAACAACACAAAACAGACCGTGCCACTATCGAATCCAGCACACCTAGGCCGAAACAGGCACTTGCTGTCTCCACACTGGTCTGAGGTCCAGTCTTTAACAAGCGTTAAATCTCCATATGCAATGGGTCTGATTCCAGATTTCCCTCCTCTGTCCCACGGTCACTCTGTCTACACATGCACCAGTTCCACGCTATTTTGGTTATAGAGGCTTTATCATATTTTAACGTTTTACTTTTGGAGGTTTCCTAGTACGTTTAACCTCTGCTCCCCACCGTTACTCATCTTACAGGTTCTCCTTGTGAATCTCCTTCACTTGTTCTTCCACGTAAGTTTTATAAGCTACTCGTGTAGCTCCCATTAAGATGATAATTATTGGTATTGTTTCTGGTTCACTGCAGTCAGAGAATTCTGCTTGTATTATTTCTGCTTCTTTAAATCATTGAAATTTTTTTTTTGTAAGATGATTTGGTCAAATTTTTAAATGCCTACATGTTAAATGTATTTTAACAGAAAGTATCTCTTCATATTGTTATTTAGATTTCTATATATAAGATTTGCCTTACTGATTGCTAATTAGGCATTCTATGTTCTTGCTTTTTTGTCCATGTGGCATTCCTTCAACTGAGAGGAGGATTAAGTCTAATATTAAGGTATTTGACAACTTCTCCTTAAATCCTTGAATCTCTGCTTTATAAAAGTTGTTTCTGTGTTACTAGAGACCTAAATATTATTAAGCGTGGTATATTTATTGCAAAGATCATAAACTATTTGGTCTCTTATAATGCCTTCTGATCCCAGTTCTACCTTACCAGATACCAGTCTTTCTTCCTTTTATTCTTTTTTTCAAATTTTTATTCTTATTTTTATTTTATGTATTATTTTACATAGTATAAATTTGTCCTTTCTTTAATTGTTAACGTCTCTGGTTCTCTTTATTTCACCAGCGTCTCACATGTAGAGCACTATGTTGAATTTTCCTTTGGCAGCCAAAACTGTAAATCTTTTCCTTTTGATAGGATAACCCCATTTACATTTATTATAATCAGTATATTTGTCTCAGTTCTGTCATATTTTATATTTGTACATATATATATGCAGATGCTCCTTGACTTACAATGGAGCTGTATCCTGATGAACCATGGTAAGTTAAAGATATCATAAATTGAAAATACCTTTAATACCCTAATAAACCCATAGTAAAGTCAAAAACTTGTCAGTCAAACCATTGTAAGTGCAGATGCTTCTCAACTTACAATAGGGTTATATCCCAATAAATCATCATAAAGTCAAAAATCATAAGTCAACACTCGTACATCAGGGACCATCTGTACCTACATGCACATACACACACATATATGTATATTGCAATATATAATAGTCTTTCAGTATGTGGTCTTTTTGATTTTTTATATTTCTGTTATCTTTCAGAATTCAGGAATGTTTGTATCTTTGCATAAGTAGCTACTTGTATACGAATATCATTTTATTAATACAATACTCGAGTCTCTCCTCTTATGGCTTTTGTTTATGGATCCCCTCCTATGAGAACTCTAAATATTAGCTAGTAGTCTCTTCTTCGCATTCTCATCTTCTCTCTAGCCCCTAATATGAAAGAATATCATTTTATTCCCTGTCAGTACCAACAAAGCAATCAAGGAGCTTACCCTTTTCTTCATTAACTCTTCCCACTTTTGCTAGCTGTACATGGCGAGAGCCGCTATGCACTGCTTATAGCCTTATAGCCATCGGTTATATATTTAAGCATATCAGCAGTTCTTCTAGTGACCTGCAACCTTCTCCATTAGAGCAAGGCTCAAGGTAACAGCAGCCCTGAGTTCTTGCATATTCATGATAGCTTGTCTGTGGCTTCTGTCCTTGAAAGAGAGTTTGGCTGGAAATATAATTCTAGGCTCACATTTTCCTTCCTTGAGTATCTTAAATATGTAATTCTTTTGCCTTCTGGTATGGATTGCTGCTGTTGAAAAGTTTGATTACAATCTGAGTTTCTGTCCCTTGAAATGA
>VSMD01045039.1:0-15395 GCA_008750895.1 Mirza zaza | reverse complement strand
GATTTTTGTGAGAGGTGAAAGGTGTGGGTCTTGTTTCAGTCTTCTACATGTGGCTATCCAGTTTTCCCAGCACCATTTATTGAATAAGGATTCTTTTCCCCAGTCTATGTTTTTGTCTGCTTTGTCGAAGATTAGTTGGCTATATGAGGATGGTTTTATATCTGGGTTCTCAGTTCTGTTCCGTTGGTCAATGTCCCTGTTCTTGTGCCAGTAAAAAGCTGTTTTAATGACTATAGCCTTGTAACATAGTTTGAAGTCTGGTAAATTCATACCTCCTATTTTGTTTTTATTGCCGAAGATTGATTTTGCTATACGGGGTCTTCTCTGGTTCCATACAAATCGTAAAATTATTTTTTTTTTTATCTGTGAAAAGTGATGATGCTATTTTGATGGGGATTACGTTGACTCTGTAGGTCGTAAAATTATTATTTTTATCTGTGAAAAGTGATGATGGTATTTTGATGGGGATGGCATTGACTCTGTCGGTCAGTTGGGGTAGTATAGACATTTTAACAATGTTGATTCTGCCGACCCATGAGCATGGTATATTCTTCCATCTGTTTACGTCCTCTGCTATTTCCATCTTCACTGTTTCATAGTTCCCCCTGTAGAGGTCTTTTACCTCCTTAGTTAAATATATTCCAAGGTACTTTATTTTCTCTGTTGCTATGTTGAAGGGAATTGAGCCTTTGATTTGGTTCTCACTTTTACTGTTGTTGGTGTATATGAATGCCTCTGATTTCTGTGTACTGATTTTGTATCCTGAGACTTTACCAAATTCATTTATCAGATCAAGGAGTCTCTTGGTTGAATCCTTGGGGTTTTCTAGGTATAATATCATGTCATCAGCGAAGAGTGAGAGTTTGATCTCTTCTGCTCCCATTTGGACGAGCTTAATTCCGCTCTCTTTTCTGATTGCTATAGCGAGGACTTCCAGCACTATGTTGAACAGAAGTGGAGATAGTGGGCAACCTTGTCTTGTTCCAGTTCTAAGTGGGAATGCTTTCAATTCTTCCCCATTCAGTGTGATATTGGCTGTGGGTTTGTCATATATGGCTTGTATCATTTTTAGGTAAGTCCCGTGTATGCCTATTTTATTGAGCATTCTTCTCATAAAAGGGTGTTGAATTTTGTCAAATGCCTTGTCTGGGTCTATTGAGAGGATCATATGGTATTTGTTTTTGCTTCTGTTTAAGTGGTGAATTACATTTATAGATTTGTGTACGTTGAACCATCCCTGCATCCCTGGTATGAAGCCCACTTGGTTGTGATGAATTATTTTCTTGACAAGCACCTGGATTCGATTGGCTAGGATTTTGTTGAGAATTTTTGCATCTATATTCATAAGGGATATTGGTCTGTAGTTTTCTTTTTTTGTTGTATCCTTTCCTGGTTTTGGTATCAGGGTAATGTTTGCTTCATAAATGTGTTGGGGAGGATTCCGTCCTTCTCGTTGTTGTGGAATAATTTCTGCAGGATAGGCACCGGTTCTTCTTTGTAGGTGTGGTAAAATTCGGGTGTGAAACCATCTGGTCCAGGACTTTTCTTTTTAGGAAGGTTTTTGATTGCTGTTTCAATTTCACTACTTCGTATTGGTCTGTTCAGGAATTCTATTTTTTCCTGGTTGAGCCTAGGGAGGCTGTGTGTTTCTAAGACATTGTCCATTTCCTCCACATTTTCCAGTTTATGTGCATAGAGGTTTTTGTAGTATTCATAAATTATATCTTGTATCTCTGTGGCATCAGTTGTAATTTCTCCTTTATTGTTCCTGATGGAGCTTATTAGAGAATTTTCTTTTCTGCTTTTCGTTAGTCTAGCCAATGGTGTGTCAATTTTGTTTATTTTTTCAAAGAACCAACTTTTTGTTTTCTTAATCTTCTGTATAGTTTCCCTGTTGTCAATTTCGTTTAGTTCTGATTTGATCTTAATGATTTCACTTCTTCTGCTGGGTTTGGGGTCGGTCTGTTATTCTTTTTCCAGCTCTTTGAGACGATTCATTAGGTTGTCTATTTGTGATCTTTTCGACTTTTGGATTGAGGCATTTATGGAAATAAACTTTCCTCTCAGGACTGCTGTAGCTGTGTCCCACAGGTTTTGGTAACTTGTGTCACCTTTGTCATTTAGTTCAAAAAATCTTTTGATTTCCATTGTGATTTCCTCATTTATGAAGTGATCATTCAGCAGAAGGTTGTTTAGTTTCCATGACTTTGTGTAGAAATGAGGACTCCTGTTAGGATTGATTTCTACATTTATTCCATTGTGGTCTGAAAAGAAACATGGTATAATTTCTATTTTTTTTAAATTGTTTGAGACGTGTTTTGTGTCTTAGGATATGGTCAATCTTACAGGATGACCCATGAGCTGATGAGAAGAATGTATGTCAGTCAGGCCCTTTTGTTCTAGGGTTCTGTTTAAGTCCATTATTTCTTTGTTGATTTTCTGTTTGGAGCATCTGTCCTGTGCTGTCAGTGGCGTGTTAAAGTCTCCAACTATTATGGTGTTGTTGTTTATCCATTTGTTTAGATCCAGTAGAGTTTGATTTATGAATCTGGGTGCACCAAGGTTGGTTGGGTGCATATATATTTAGAATTGTTATGTCTTCTTGTTGAACTGTACCCTTCACCATTATATAGTGACTTTCTTTGTCTTTTATTACTTTTGTTGATTTAAAAACTAAGTTACCTGTAATCAGCACCTCCACACCAGCTTTGTTTTGGCTTCCATTTGCTTGAAATATTGTTCTCCACCCCTTTACCTTTAGTCTAACTGCATCCTTGCAGGTGAGATGTGTTTCCTGAAGGCAGCAGATACTTGGCTTGTGTTTTTTAATCCATTCGGCCAGCCTATGTCTCTTGAGTGGGGAGTTCAAGCTGTTCGCATTCATTGAGATAACTGATAGGTGGGGCAGATTTCCATTCATTATGTTGGGTTGAACTTTGTTGCTTTGTTTTCTCTCTTGAGCCATTGTAGTGTCTGGGCTTTGATCTGTAGCTTTGAGTAGATTTACATTCGTGAGCGTTTATTGTGCTGATCCGTGGGTAACACTGTTTTCAGTACTTCTTGAAGGGCTGGTCTTGTCTTGGTGAATTCCCTCAGTCTTTGCTTATCTGAGAATGTCTTGATTTCTCCTTCATATACAAAACTTAGTTTTGCTGGGAATAAGATTCTAGGCTGGGCATTGTTTTGCTTCAGAAGAGTGAGAATGGGGCCCCAGTCTTTCCTTGCTTGTAAAGTCTCAGTCGAGAAGTCTGGTGTTATTCAGATTGGCTTTCCCTTGTACGTTACCTGGTTCTTTCTTCTTACAGCTCTTAGAAGGGCCTCTTTAGTTGGTATTTCGGTCAGTCTGATGACTGCATTTCGTGACATCTTCCTGTTTGCATTGAATCTCCCAAGGTTCCTCTGAGCTTCTTGTACTTGTATTTCGAGATTTTTAGCAAGGCCTTGGAAATTTTCCTCTATTACATCTTCAAATAGCTTGTCTAACCCTTGAGTGTTGTCTTCTTCCCCTTCTGGCAACCCTATGACCCTCACATTAGGTTTCTTCCCATAATCCCAAATCTCTTGTAGGCTTTGCTCTTTTTTCTTGTTTCTCTGCTCTACCTCTGTGACTGATTTATTTAATTGGAAAATGTTATCTTCAATCTCTGAGATTCTTTCTTCTGTTTGATCTACCCTGTTCTTGATTCTTTCCACTGAATTTTGTAATTCCCTGAATTGATTCTTCATTTCCAGGAGTTTGGTTAAACTTTTCTTCATTGTATTGATTTCTTTAGTGAACTCTTGTTCCAGGTCTTGGAGGCTTTTTGTGGTTTCTTTGTGTTGGTTATTGAGTTGTTCTTGCAGGTTGTTGAATTTTCTTATGATCCGCATTCGGAATTTGTCTTCTCTCATTTTGGTTGCCTGATTTTGGTTTTTGTCCATTTCTAAGGGGCTGGTGCTCCTCTTTGGGGGTGTGCTTTCCGTTTGGTTCTTCACATTTCCGGAGTTCCTTTGCTGATTTTTTTCCCATGTTGATCAGTTTTTGCTTCTTTCCTTTAGGTTTTCGTTTGGGTATTCACATGCCTTGTTGAGTTTCTGATCCCGTAGTTGGTGTCTGTGGGTGAGATTCGAGCACTCCCTGTATAATGAGTCAGTAGGTGCCGTGAAAATGGTGTGCAGGATGTTCTCCTTGTCCGTAGGTGGCGCTTGCTTGGAGGAACAGGCTACGCTGTTGTTTTGTGTCCTGTGACCAGCTCTTGTTCCTCTAGAGAGGCACTCTAGTGCCTCAGGTGGTGGGTGGGGCCCTGGGACTTCCAGGTGTGTCCTTTTCTCTGTCTCAGTGAGGGCTGCTCTGGGAGTGAGTCTGGGTGGAGCTGGAGCTGGGTTGGGCAAGCCTGCCCTCAGGCACCACCAATGTCGTTAGCAGGGGTCAAAGTTCTGTTCTCTTCTTCCAGGAAAAGCTGTCAGGGAGGGGCTGGAATGGCCCTGCTCAGTCAGAAAGTCTGTGTGTGGGGGTGGGGCTAAGACCCACAGTCTGGAGCAGGGCTCGCTTCTTTCCACCCTCCCCAACTCCACGGCTACTCCTGGGCCTCTGCCAGCAGGCCAGACCTCATGCCACCTGGCCTCCCCTGGCTGTGATGCCGGCCAGGAGTTTCCCTGTTCAGGAATGCCACCTGGGCTGGGCACACCACGTCCATTAGGGAGGAGGGTTGCCCTCTAGGACACTGATGTGCCCCTGAAGGTAGGCAGTAGGGTGTTCATGAATATCCCTTCTGTGTCCTGGGCAATGCCCAATTGGGTGCACAGGATCTGGTCTGCATTTCTTACCTCTGGGCCCCAGAGTTCAAACTATATCCCCACCAGGGAGAGGAGTGCCAGTCCCAATTCATCCCCGTGGAGCCCAAGCCGATTCTATGTCTCTCAGCCACAGGGTCTGCTCCGTTCTCCTGGGATCACCGGGCCAGCAGCTCCTGGGAAGGCTGGTGGGGTAGGGAGCTCATCATCTGAGTTCCTCTCAGTTGGCTGTAGGGCCCCAAAAGGGAAGGTCCCATTCCCTGTTGGTGCCTCAGGCTGGTGGCTATATTGTCTGTCTGGGCAGCCAGGGATGCGGTCGGGGGAGGGGAGAAGGAGGCAATATGGCGCCTGTGGTGGCTCGGGTCTGTGCACAGGGAGGTGCCCTGTGGGAGTTGGGAGCCTGGTGCCGTGTCTGCTACAGGCTTACCGCTCACTGATTCTGGCCGTCTCTGGGCTGGTGCCCGCAGGTCTCTCCACCCGCTAGGGAGCCCACCAGCAGTCCGAGATGCAAGGGAGGGGAGAGGTAATCGCTATGCCCCCCCTTGCCGCTGGTCTCAAGGCTGCTCTGGAGTTGTCTAGTTCCAGTTCTTTTTCTCAATCTCCTCCTGTGGAGTCTCCCATGGTCTCAGGTACCCCTCCTTCCGACCCTCATCCGATGTATGCTGGTCTGCTTGCTTCTTCTAATTTCTCCTAGAATCTGTCTTTTCTTCAGAGACACTCTGTCTGGCGGTGTTTCTCGTCTTTCATCTTGATCTCCATAATGATATTATAAAGAATAATTGGCAACTTCCTGAAACTGGTGAGGAATCCATTCACTAGGTAGAAAAGTGAGAGATGAAAGGATCAGCTTGACCTCCTCCTTCCTGGTGAGCTGTGCTGCCAGTTAAGCAGGCATGGCCAAGGGGCAGTGAGCCCCCATGACGCTCCTCATCCCACTCCGATGAAATTACATGCTGTCCCTGGCAATCTGACAGACTCGCTGAAGGGCTCCAGCCTTGGTCTAGTCAAGCCTCCATATCTAGTGGCCGATTTGCAAGAAATACAGGGGCAAAGGCACATGCTGAAATGTGACCTTAGTTTGAATCAACAAAAGCAAGCTGGTGGGAGACTATATGTCAAGCGATCTGGGTTTTCCAACAGATAAACTGTGAGAATAGGAACGAATATATTAAAAGGCTCAGGAAACAAAGACATTTTAAAAATTGACTAAACCACAGAGTGTAGAGGTGTACACCAAGGTGATAAAACTGGAAATGGACATAGTAATTATGCAATTCTTACCCTTCTTGAAGTTGAAATCACATCTTTGGCCAGCAGAAGTCTCTGCAAGTTGGCCCGAGTTCTCTTGACATGACCCGAGTAACCTCTGAGCACTTTCGTGCATTCTGGTATGACAAGATGCTCCAGGCTCAACTCACACATTTCCTGCCCTAGACCTGGAATCAGCCATGTCTCCGAAGAGCCTTGGTTCCTTTGAGATGGCAGTGCTATTTTAAAACTGCAATCCGGTGCTGGGTTCCTAGGTTGTATCTGTGAATAGAGCTAGGATATTTTTAAAGATGAAATACATTATGAGTGTATACTAATACTTTCAATTCAAATTTAGGAATATAGTTTTTTTTATATAACATCTTCTGTCTTATATTTTTATCTACTTTCTCCCACACTGAATACCTTACCAAGGCCTATTTAATGACAGTGAGCCTTGTGTAATAGAGAGAGGAACAGCAAAGTGTGGGGTTAAATCCACAGACTTAGATTCAGAAGAACTGAACTGAAATACCCTACTTTGTGAGCAAGTTACCTAAATATTTTGTAAGAGTCAATGTTCTGATCTGTAAAGAATAATGCCTTTATCATAGTGTTAGTATGAAGATTAATCAACCTGGAAAATAAATGCTTCCATTGAGGGGGTCTTGGGGGATCAGGTAACTGGACTCAATGGTTGCATCCAAATATTGGTTGGAGTGTATGGCTCTTCCCATTTTAAAATATCCATGAGATGTTAACTGCGGAATGACGAGTTTCATACATTTGGGAAGGAGAGATTTATTTCTCATAAAGGGTTGCAGCCTGCAGGGCACGATTCTGACAGGCTGGGAAGCAACAGCCTTGGGCAAAAACCCAGAGCACATACTTCGATGGAAAGACAACAGGAACAGGAGCAGGTGACCAGATATGCATATTCAACATGCTATAAGAGGAGTCATCATTATTTATGAAAGGATAAACACTTGCCTGCGCACTTGGGCTTCATGCTGCTTCATGGGATCCATGGTCAGAAAATGGTGGCATTAGCATGACCCCAGGGTGCAGTTTTCGGCCCTCCGATGTCAAAAGGTGACGTAGAGGACACAGAAACCCTCTCTGTGCAGCCTCCATAGACTGGTCATAATGGCTCTGGGCCAGCGCTTTCCTCCCGGGAAGGGATGCTGCTCAGTTGTGCTAAAACCACAGAAGGAAGGGGCGGCACTGGCGGCCGATGGAGAGCAGCAGTGGGCAAGTCTTTCAGCAGCTCTGTTTGACCCTAGGAAAAAAAGCCTGATGGCGGGTGGGCACAGGAAGGGCACACGAAAGGAGTGTCTGACCTCCTGTCCTCCACCGCGAGGAACTCAGTTTTAAGGTGTCTCTGGGGGTCCCCTTGGCCAAGAAGAGGTCTGCTCAGTTGGTTGCAGGGTGTAGGATTTTATTTTTATTTCTCAGATGCTACCAATTGATATCCTAGCAAGCAGGCAATCTTGGATTAACTTTTAACTTCTGATATGATAGAACATAACTCCACTTAGGTCACTCCTAATTTTGCTATTCCATTAATTTCAAAATTCCAGATGAATTGTAACAAAATAAAATTGTACACTTAAAATGGTTAAAATGATAAATTTTATGTTATATATTATATATTCACCACAATTTTTAAAAGCTATGTAAATGAGTCCAAAGAATGAGACATGTTTTAGTGATTGGAAAGTAAATTTTAAAAATAAAATAAAATATAACTTCCATAATTTTCTTTATAAAAATATAAACATAAATAATCATTGCATGCAAAAGTTAGTGGTCAGGGCTGGAACGAAAGCAGGGCAAAGAAATTAAATGTTTAACATGCAAAGTGCTGTGATTTGAGTTTTTATTGAATCTAACAACAAGCCTCAGCCAGCTTCTGCCTGCATCTTTTCCTAGCATAAAACACGGCTAATGGTGTTGTAGTTTCTGGTAGGCATTTCCCTGGGAGGCGGGGCTGATGTGAACCCCTGCTGAGGAAAAAGCAGCATTTGGTTTTAAGTGCCTCTAGAGCGGAAGAATGGTCGTGACCCTTTGCCGTCCCCATTCCCAGGAGAACACTGAGCATGTGGAGAGACCCAGGACTCTTCTCCCCTACCGACCCGCCCAACGCCCCCGAGGAGGAGAGTGGCAGCCTCTCATTAACCCCAGAAACTCTTCACAAATGCCAAGCTTATCTGCTCTGTTTCCAAGGCAAGCTGGAGCTTCGCCTTGGGAAAGAGTTCTGCAAGATGCTGCCTTTTCTGGGACTGGGGAATTCACGTGTGGGAGTGGGCTCGTTCAAAATGCCAGTAAAGAGAAAATCAGATGCTAGATAATTATTTTTTCCATTTTAAGGTGCTTCATGCACATTATCTCTCAACAGTTCCCAATTCTAGGATGCTACCACTGCCCAGAAGGCATGTGAGATTTCTGGTTGTCATGATTACTGGAGGGAACCTTCCGGCATTTGCCGAGTTCGATGTTAAGCAGCCTTCAGCACGGAAGATGGTCTTGAAAAAGAGCTGTGCTGCCTAAAATGTTCCTACTGACAAACTCTGGTGGGTGAATAAAATTTATCTTGACACTTGACATAAACCTTGATCTTTTAATGTTCTTCACTGCTGTTTTTCTGAAATAACAGAGGACTGAGTGTATTTATAGGAATATTCAGTTTTAGGCAGGTCAGGACTGTACTGTGCCAGGAATCAGTGCAAATACAGAGAAGTATTAATACAAAGCCTGGTGCTTCTGCTGTTAAACCCGGATCCCTGCTGAAGCACGAAATTATCATTTTTTTTTTATTTCTCTTTCTTCTTCACTTCTCAAAAATCCTCAATGGACAGAGGCAGTTTTTAGAAATTTTTTTTGTGAGTACCACAAATTTATGTTAGAAAGCTGCAAATAAATATTATGATATCCATAGTAAGCAAGCATATGGCAAACTGATTAGTTATTGTCTTTGCACTGAAGCCAGCTGTGATTAAGAGACCAATTATCATTAAGTATTCAACTACTTTTAGTATTTGACATATCAAATGTTAGAACTAAACTTAAAAATCTAGTATTGTGAAGATGAACAATTTTATATTTATTCCTTTTTTGGTATTTTCCTTGATTATAACAATTTCTTTTCTTACTTTTCCTATATTCTTGTATGCCTTTGACCTTTTTATTAGTACGTTGTGAATTTTTAAGAGTGTATGAGCATATAATCATATTCTAAGTAGATGAAGAATTGTATAAGCTTGATTTACACAACTCATTGGCCTTTCAAATTCTTTCTGAGCTCAGAAGTAAAATTGGCTATAACATCTATTCCTTCTGATTCATTACTGAACCACAGTGCTGACCTGTATTAGAGAATTTTGGTTCTCAAAGGACCTTTGGAAATGATTTAACACATCTCCTTCATTACATGTGTGATATTATTGGTTCTCCGTGGAAACTGCTGTTCAACCAAACGATCCCATTTCTAATTTCCTAATTGATAACTCCAGAGAAACATTCATATTGAGCACATATGCTATCATAAGATTGACTTCTTTAACTTATTATTGTTTTACATCAATTTAACACAGAAATGCCCTCACACAGCATGCTCCCTCCTTGCCCCAAGCCCCCGCAAGACATTGGAGCCCCACAGAAATTGGTAACAGGAAGCAGAAGTAGAGGTGACAATGCCAGGAAGAGAGAACTGTATTCTCGGCTATAGATGTTGAGTTTGCCCTCGTGCTGCCCTTGCCTACCAGAAGCTTGCAACCTGATGGGGAAGTCAGAGAGCCTGCAGGACAACGCAGGGAAGAAAACAAGAGCTCAGAATGGGAGGAGAATATTTCTAGCTGGAGGCACCGCAGAAAGTCACAGAATGGCGTTCTGGGTAGGGAATATGCTTACAGAGAGGCTGGCAGAGCCATTCTGGAGAGAAGGAAGCCAGTAGGTTTTCGGAGGCCTCTGATGTGGCACCCCCATGGCATTCTCACCCTCGTGTGGACGCTGCTTCTTAACCCTGATCTTGTCTCATGACCTGCCTCGCCAAGAGCAGCAGCGAAAACGATGCGGTCGGCCG
Source organism: Mirza zaza (assembly GCA_008750895.1). Taxonomy (NCBI): domain Eukaryota; kingdom Metazoa; phylum Chordata; class Mammalia; order Primates; family Cheirogaleidae; genus Mirza; species Mirza zaza. Next base: position 5,293 of record VSMD01045039.1, on the reverse strand, counting down.
CAGGGCTGAGCCCTACCCCGCTGCGCGAGGCCCTGGCTGCAGCTGCTGGCCGCGTCAGAACTCCAGCTCCCGAGACCGCGAGCCGCGCGGAGAGGTCCGCGAAAGGGAGCCCGGAGCCCCGCCGACCGGGAGCGCGGCCCGCCGACAGGCGCCGAATGCGGGCTGTCCGTCTAGCCGCAGCCTTTCCGGCGCCGCGCGGACGCCACAGGAAGCAGAGGGCACTCCATGGTGCCCTGTTTTGATGCCTGATCTACAGGATCGAGGGAAAATAAAATGGTAGCAGTTTTAAAATATGGCATTTAGGGCTGGTTTGTTATGCAGCAATAGGTAACAGAAACATTCAAGGAGTGATGGATGCTTGAGTTTAGCTAGAAAGACCTGGTGTCTGGGGGTGGCTTCAGACTACCAAAAGGGTGCTAAGACTGTGTGCATTAGTCTGCACCATGAGATGTTTCTAGAGAGATGCTGTATGTAAAAGTGGTGAGTTCTTACACAAATAGAAATTGACCATAAAGAATACCCAGAAATATAAAAACCGATGAAGCCCTGCAAGTGACCTTGGGGAAGATGTCACCGCCAGGAGACCTTCCTAAAGCCCCTCAGCACACTGGGATCCTTCCTACCTCCCCGAGGACAGCACTCGAAGGTAGAGGAAAACTCCCTCCAACTTGCCAGACATGACTCACAGGCACTGATTTCCGGCCTTTTATGACAATGTGGGTAGTGAGAGACTGTGTACCTATATGTGTCACCTCAAAACAGCCTCCAGGTACAAGCAATTACCAGACATGCCAAGACACAAACCTGAGTGGGGCTAGGGGAGACCTTGGGTTTCCTTCTGCTAAAGGACATGTGACTTGGGAATTGGCAGTGGAGAGACGGAGGATTTCTCTGGGAGTTCCACACTGAAGAGTGTCCTCAAATGATGACTTTGGAAGGAGAGGCTCTTGCTGTGGGAGCTGGAATTTAATCACGGGCTTTGTCATCATACTCCATCAATGGGACAAGACAAATGTCTTCCTGAGCACATGCAGTGCCGTGAATGTGTGTGTGCATCTAGATCACACTAAGTCAGTCAAAGGGTGATGTTATCCTTAATCCATATACAGCGCCCGCCTGCCTCCTCACCAGTGTCCGCTTTGCTAATTCAAATATCCACAAAGAACATTTGTGCACAGGGAAGAATATCCGTTCAGGGCAGCGCCCCTTATCAACCCACTTAGCTTCTCTGCTCTATGGATAAAAAAGTAAAATTAAAATGGAGACTTTTTATTAACTGTTTTCAGTCTTAAGACAGAATGACTCCATTTCATTTTTCTTTTCTTTTCTATTTTTTTTTCTTTTTATTTGAGACAAAGTCTCACTCTGTTGCCCGGTCTAGAGTGCCGTGGCATCAGCCTGGCTCACAGCAGCCTCAAACTCCTGGGCTCAAGCGATCCTTCTGCCTCAGCCTCCCGAGTAGCTGGGACTACAGGCATGTGCCACCAGGCCCGGCTAATTTTTTCTATATATTTTTAGATGGCCAATTAATTTCTTTCTATTTTTCGTAATGATGGGGTCTCACTCTTGCTCAGGCTGGTTTCAAACTCCTGAGCTCAAACAATCCTCCTGCCTCAGCCTCCCAGAGTGCTATGATTACAGGCATGAGCCACCACACCTGGCCACAACTCCATTTCATATATTAATATTTGGAGCTTGGCATTAGCATCAAGAGTGAGTCAGAAAATTTAAGCCTATAGCAAGGGTCCAGCTCAGAAGTTTAATTTTAATGAATCCAGATTGCAGGAATAAACATCAATGCATATTCACTCAAAGCTAGGTTTTTTAAAATAGAATTTTAAAAATTAACTTCTGAGAATACATAGTGTTGATTGATTTGCTATAGGTCTGTTTGTATTTAGAAAAAAATACAAAATTATGAACAAAAAGAATCAAAGCCAATCTGAGATATTTATTGGATCTCAGGGGAATGGAGAATGTTTACCTATTTTTTAATGAGAGGATATCTCAAACTCTATTATTGACGAGTCAGAACTTTGCCTAATGCTTGTATTAGATGACCCTTATGGCATTACTACTAATATTATGGAGCATTTTGAGAGGAGAAAAGAGACATCAGATTTTGCCCAATCATCACTCCCAAGAAATTGCAAGACTGTGGACATACCGTGAGCATCTACTTACACGTTACATATGTTAGTGCTTCATGCAAAACAACAGAAAGTATAAACCTTACTCACTTTATTCACTGCTGGGTTAATAATGGCTAAATAAAATGTTTAAGCTAAAACTCACAATAAAAATTAAAAGCTATGACTTTTTACTTTACATTTTAGCTAAATAAATTTTAATATAATTTACTGCTTTATATAATTTGTAATATATCACATTATAAAATATAATAGCAATAGAGTACAAATTTAAAAAATCATTCATAACTGCTTTTTCTGAGCAAAACTAATTGAAAAATTAATTTCTTAGAAAAATTAGTGAAATTAACTTTGAACTTTTACTTGATATGAAAAGAAAATTTTTAAGTATAATTCATTAATGATTTTTCCTTTTTAACACTTAACATAGTTAATGGTGAACTGAATAACATTTTTATAATTAAGAAAACATAAATGCTTATATTTAATACACAAAGCCCAAGTCGCACCTGAAATCACTGAGATTATATGAGAAACAACATTCTCAAGGCAGCCAATGGCAGGCCACATCTTGCTGCATAACTTGAAGATGGCCTGATGCATGGAGAGAGAGCCTTCCTCTACAGCCACTTATTTGGCATGGTTTTGTAGCATGGAGCCGATACACTTTGGACCTATGCCCATGAACTCAGTGTCAATGCTGCTTTTGTGATTTCCAAGAAAACTCCACAGGAGAAATTAAATACTAGGGAATGAGGTTTTGTTAAGCAAAGTTGAGATTTGGAGAGCCAGAAATAATTGTTATAACCAGGGACTTTTTGCCATCAAGAATTGAGTTTTCACCACCTTGGCAGTGATACTGCTACTATTGAAACTACATGCTGTAATCATATTTATATTATAAAACTTGAGTACTTTGAGTTATTTCTTATATTTATGAAGTAATAATATGATCACTATTTTTAGATCAAAAAGACTACGTGGATATTTTATAAGTTTCCTTATCTCAAGAAAAGAAGCAAATAAACAAAATTAAATCTGTGACCTTGGACTTCTATCTTTATCTAAATTACAGTCTATTGATTTAAAAATATTGATAAATCTTTACTTTTACTTTGGAGTTTCCAACTGCTCCCTAGGAATGCTGGACCATCTCTTTAAACTGTTGCATTCCTGAACTATCAAACCCCAATTCCTCTAGTAGAACCCAAACCTGCAGTCTTCCAGCCACAGCTCCTTTGTTCCCTTTACCCCTTTGCTCCAAGGGCCTTGGGCAGCCACGATTCCTTTCTATCCTGGTCCCCTCAGTGCACTGCTGAACCTGATCTTTCTCCCAAATTCTTACCTCTCTCAGCACCTTATTTTTACCACTGTGCTCGATTCCACAGATTCTGACTCCGTACTAGGGCTATCATGTGTTGCCTCATAGCAGCTGAGTCCTGCAGAAAATTCCAGAACTCTCTCGATTGGTGCTACTATAACTTTGAGTTTCTAAACTTGATTGGAGCCTCAAACTACTGTTCGATTTCTTTACGTGTAAGTGATTCTAACATCCTCTATAAATTCTAACATCCTCTTATAAATGGACACATGTATGAACTTATTTGACCCTTACTACAGCCTGTGAGGCAGATACCGTTTTAACCGTATTCTACTATTTTTGTATGGAACACAGAAAGGTTAAATGGTTTACCCAAGGCCGCACAGGAAGGGAATGCCTGAGCAAGATCTGAGTCCAGGCAGTCTGATCCCAGAGTCTATATGCTTCCTTTCATACACCTTTCTGGATGGTGTTTGCCAAACTCTCAAGTAAACAGATCAACCTATGTGATGGTTTATTTCCTAGAAAATTTGCAGTCACCCGCTGCTTAGAAGGCAGCGGAAAACTTGCAGTGGGAATGGGGGCTTCTGTGTTCTGCTGATTTTGACCCCTACCTTCCCTCCTCTCTCTTAAAAGGCTTTTACTGGCTTTTAAAATCTTTTATTTTCATGAAATCTAGATTCCGTATACGAGTTTTGGGAAATTGAACATAAGTCTTTGAAAGGAATTTGGCCCAGAAGCTCTGTCTGGGCGAGAGGACACTATTCTGGCGTGTTTCTCACTACCGGGTTTCCCTGAAAATAAGACCTACCTGTAAAATAAGCCCTAGCAGGATTTCTAAGCATTTGCGCAATATAAGCCCTACCCCGAAAATAAGACTTAGTGGTGGGCGCGGCTAGACAGCACATCTGCACAACCCATGCATTTCTTCGCGGAGCGGTAAAGAAAACGAGCAGCCCTTCTCATCTGCCCCATCATGACAGCTACTATCCCAGAGGTGACTGGAAAGGTGCGGGGCAGCCCCACCAAGGTCGGCTCCCCCTGTCAGGTCCCGGCCATCCTGTGAGTGCTGCAAGCTGAGGCATTTTTTTGTGATTCACCATATTTTTTAAATTATTTCATCATATTATGGGGGTACAAATGTTAAGGTTATGTATATTGCCCATGCCCCCCTCCCCCCTCAAGTCAGAGCTTCAAGCATGACCATCCCCCAAACGTCCCACATCTTACTCATTATGTTTGTATATACCCATCCCCTCCTCCCCCCTCCCCCCTGCCCGACACCTGATAAATGTTATTCCTATGTGTCCACTTAGGTGTTGATCCGTTAATACCATTTTGCTGGTGAGTACATGTGGTGCTTGTTTTTCCATTCCTGGGATACTTCACTTAGTAGAATGGGTTCCAGCTCTATCCAGGAAAATACAAGAGGTGCTATATCACCATTGTTTCTTAGAGCTGAATAGTACTCCATGGTATACATATACCACATTTTATTAACCCACTCATGTATTGATGGGCACTTGGGTTGTTTCTACAGCTTTGCAATTGTGAATTGTGCTGCTATAAACATTCGAGTGCAGGTGTCTTTTTTTGTAGAGTGTCATTTGATCTTTTGGGTAGATGCCCAGTAGTGGGATTGCTGGATCAAATGGTAGATCCACTTGTATCACTTTAAGGTATCTCCATATTGCTTTCCACAGAGGTTGAACTAGTTTGCAGTCCCACCAGCAGTGTAGGAGTGTTCCTATCTCTCCACATCCACGCCAACATTTATTGTTTTGGGACTTTTTGATAAAGGCCATTCTCCTTGGAGACCAGT
>VSMD01045034.1:0-25603 GCA_008750895.1 Mirza zaza | reverse complement strand
TTTCAGAATTTTAAAAAAAATCATTAGAAGGACTAGCTTCTTCCAACACAATGAAAGTCCACAGACACCAAATTTTATTTTATTTTTTTTTATTAACCAACAAAGACTATGCTTTCTAGATGGATGATAATGTTGGCACATTTATATCATAATATCAATAAAAGAAACATTTCCCTTTAAAACAAGGATTTTGAGTGACTCTAAATTATACTTTACATAACAACAAACAGAAAAACGCAGATGCCTGGCTTCTGATCCAGTGGCTATAAAAAGAGCCCCCAAAGAGGTATACATTGGATACCAAGGTAGAAAGCAACATAATATAGAGATCTAATTATCACCTAAGTTCCCTCATTTCATCAAGGTCACTCAAGTTCACCCTGCATAAAAGTATTACATGTCACCCATACTAACTGTCTCATGTGAGTTTTCTTTTAATGGCTGAGAACTGTCAAGCCCCAGGGCCTGGAAAGGAGTCAGATCCTTGTCCTGGTGTCCATTCCCCTGAGGACCACCAGACCTTAGATGTCCCCAGACCTCGGTTCCCTGTATCCTGAAGGCCACCAAAAAGGCACTACTACACTACTCCACACCACCAGGCCACAAACAATGCACCTCAGTGCCAGCCATGCATGGCCCTTGTCACTGAAGCTACATTCATTCAATTGCCTCCATTCAAATTTTAATCTTTGGGCACCTGTGGAATAACACTCATGCACAAAGTGGAACATGCTTTGAGGGGCGCTCAGGCTAAGACCTAACCGTACCTCACACCAATCATGCCACAGCAAGGATGTTTATAAAGCATATTTTGCCCTAGTAGTAGCACCCTATGTGAAGACTTTTGGTATGCTAAAGAAATCCTCACTCGACTAGACAATTTTTTGCCTATCCTAGAATACTGCTGATGTGCAAGGAGTTTCCAACAGTGAACGGATCACTTTTACTCAACAGTAGTAACTAGACATACCCATTATGAATAAAAATGATTGCTGCAGAGGATGGTGACTCTTCAGTGAATTAAGGATGACTACTGAGTTCTTATAAATGAAAGAACCTAATCACTTTCTGACCGGTCTTAGCCAAGAAGCATATGGATACTTATACCAGAAAGTATGGTGTAATGGAAAGAACACTACTTGGAGTCACAGGATCCGGGCTTTAGTTTCAACTCTGCCTTTTAGTTTACTTAACACTTGAAGAGCAAGAACCTTCCTTTTCATCTGTATATCCTCAGTACTTAGCAGCGTCTGCAACACTGTGGGCCCAGAGCGAGTACTTGCTCAATGGAAAAACAGGGGAACATACAGGATATGTATGACCTTAAGTACCCAACATCTTTGGGTGTAAGTTTCCAAATCTTCTAAAACAACAAGGACATAATAATGCAATGCATGCCTTTTACATCCGGTTGTCTTGACAACAAAGTGAAGAAGTAGATATGAAAGTTATCTGTTAACCATACAGTATGTTAACGAGGGTACGCTGTAAGTAAAGAAGCATTCTTTGAACAGATGGGGTGGTAGCAACGAGGGCACTTCAAGGAACATGGCTTTCAAAAGTCCAGATTTCCCCTCTGTCCCTTGAAGCCACTGATCCACCTCTTGGCTTGAAAAGATGTTCAACTCACTGAGAGAGACAACTGAAATGGTTCTAATCAAAATCAAAAGTGTGTGCCAAACTCTAAAAAATAAAGTACTGAAAAAAAAAGAGATTAGACTCTCTTCTGTCAACAGTCGCCCCTTGTGAATCTCCCCACTACTGTGGACGGTGCCACCATCCTCATAGTGCATGGGGTTTGCAGTGCCTGCTCTTCCCTAGCCATATCCAACTCCTACTTAATAATCTCAGGATTGCCCACTCATTACCCATGCCCATTCATATCTTACCAACTTCTCTAAAACCTAACTTCATATCATTACAAATCCATGAGGACCTTCAATAAACCTACTTTTGGGTTTTGGAATAATAGATAATATATTTGGGGAAAAAATACATTTCCATCCTACCTCATATTAAAAATCAATTCCAATGTATTAAGGAATAATTATTGTTAAATGGAGTCATTTTTTAAAAAGAGAAGAAAATAAGGGTCTGGCATTCCCCAATAATTAAAGCAATGAAAGAAAATGCAAAAAAAAAATTGATATATTTGACCAGGCAAAAATATAAACTTCTATACATTGTAAAATTACCACAAAGTTAAAGCATTAAGGATAAACTGGGGAATAGACATACAACATATAAGAGAAGGGGTAATAGTCTTATTTTACTTAGCTCTTAGAAATAAAGAAAATGGTTTTAAAAATTACATAAATATGCGTAAGGACATGAACAGTAAGTCATTGGGGGGAAGGGAGAAAATAGTTAAACATACAAAAAAGCAGCAACTTATCAGTAATCCCCAAAGAAAAAATCAAATGATAAATATCGTTTTTACCTACCAAAGGGGCAAACAACTAACGAGTGTAACCCTCAGAAGAGACACTTGTGCAGAGCAGCAGGGGGTCTCACCTGCTCCTGCTGGGAGCCAAATGGGTCAGATCTTTCTGAAGGGAAATCTGGCAATGGAGTAAAAACTTTACAAAAGCTCACATCCTACAATCAGTAATTCTATTGTTAAGAAATGTTTCTTGATTTGATTTCTGTATAAGTGTTCCAGCAAGTGTACAGCCAAGTGTTAACAGCGACTGACCAGGGAAAGAACCGAGCGGCACAAAGAGTCGGAGAATCAGTCTTTATTCCGCCGGCAGGCTCAGAGGGGCATGCCACCAAATTCTGAGCACCGCTTCCTTGTTCTCCTCCAGTTTTACACACTTCTTGGGGTTACACACAACCAATCAACTGTGAGCATGAGGAATTACCCAATCAGCGGTGGGATTCAAAGAGCATCCAATCAGCAACAAGCTTTGCATCCAATCAGCAACAAGCTTTACATCCAATCAGCAACAAGCTTTACATCCAATCAGCAACAAGCTTTAATATCCAATCAGCAGTGGGATTCAAAAAGTATCCAATCAGTAGTGAGTTCAGCCCTGGGGTGGGGGTTTTTCCCTGTCATAAGAATGCACGTGGCCGGGCGCGGTGGCTCAAGCCTGTAATCCTAGCTCTCTGGGAGGCCGAGGCGGGAGGATCCTTTGAGCTCAGGAGTTAGAGACCAGCCTGAGCAAGAACAAGACCCAATCTCTACTATAAATAGAAAGAAATTAATTGGCCAACTAATATATATAGAAAAAATTAGCCGGGCAAGGTGGCACATGCCTGTAGTCCCAGCTACTTGGGAGGCTGAGGCAGCAGGATGGCTTGAGCCCAGGAGTTTGAGGTTGCTGTGAGCTAGGCTGACGCCACGGCACTCACTCTAGCCTGGGCAACAAAGTGAGACTCTGTCTCAAAAAAAAAAAAAAAAAAAAGAAAGCACGTGTTCATGTAACAGCCAAAATATTAGTATTACGAGAAAAACATTTAAATGTCCAACAGAAGAATAAACAAGTGATGGTGCATTTGTGTAACTATTATGAATGTGTTTCAAGGAAAATATGATATTTAATGATAAATGCTCACAATGTTAGTGAAGATGCAAGATTCAAAACTATATATGGTGTGATCTCAATACAGGGGGAAGGGCCAAACATAAATATACATATTACTTTTATACACACACACACACACACGTGTGTGTGTGTGTGTGTGTGAAGGTCAAGGACAGTACTCTGAACTTCAACCTGAGTGTCTTTGTGGGTTTTATTTTGTAATTAACAGATTCAGATCTCTATAGACTCTGAAATCACAATGGGTAAAAGAAAAATTTTCAAAGTCAGTATTTCAAATTAGAAAACTCTTGGCTTTATTTCTTCTCACCTGAGAAGTCCTCATCAAGTCATTAAGGGAAGAGAAAAAAAGGGAGACATGGTAAAGACAACACAGCCATCAGACCTCTGAAGTCTAAAACAGAAGGATCCAGAGGAGGCGTCCAAGGACACAAACCATGCCTGCTTCCCCACCATGCTAAGGTCACTGTCTGGTCTTACTCCCAAAGGGTTAAACCAAGCAAACCACTTGGACTCGAAGCCCATTCACTTTGAGATTCCAGCCTCCCAGCAAAAATCAAGTTGTCTTAAATTTTCCTCAAATTGAAGAAGAAAATCTAGAGATATCAATAACTCCCCCCAAAGCAATATACAAATGCCCATCAAAAAGTGAAGGGCTGTGTAGAACAAAAAGCGTTTTACAGAAAGACAGAAGGGTAACCAATCTCAACCATGTTGTGAGCTAGTAATACAAAGAAGGCTTTGATTTTATTTCTCATATATTTTATAAACACTGGCGAGTGTTGGTGAAAGACATCACGTGGCCTGCACAGTTAGGGAGTAGCTGGACCAGCCCAAAACCTTCCCGTGATTTCACTCGTGACACATATATGCACAAAGAAAAGTCTGCCGCATAACAATGCATTAAAATGATTTCATTTGTATCTATGGGTCATGGGACTATGCAGCATGTTTTTCTTCTTCTTTATAGTTTTTCTACTTTTGAATTTTTCTGAAATTAATCCATTTTACTTTACAGTGAGAAAAAAATTTATAGCAATGTTTAAAATTTTAATTAGTTAAATGAAATACCACCTTCATTATGTCACTTTCCTGCTCAAAAATCTAAAATGGCTTCCCAGTAGCTATCCCATCCTATCCTGTCCTACAGTCCTTCAAGTATTTTCTACCCTACTTGATGCCCAGAACAAAAGGCCTCCCCTGCCTCCCCCCCATTGGCTCCACCCGAGTTATTCTCCTGCATGCATCCAAACTCCAGACGCCCAGAATGGCTCCCGGTGTGTCATGTTCCTCCACACCCACACGCCTTTGCTCACCTTCTTACTCTGCTTGGAATGCCTCTTCTGCCTCTCCTCCCCACATCCCACTTACCGGCTGGCTCTGCTGAAAGCTCCCCTCCTCTTGGAAGCAGTCCCTGACCTAACTGCTTGTTGCCTCCTCCTTCCTCGTGCTCACATTTAATACACACTAGTTTTCATTTTTCTGCCTAGGACAGGAACTCATTTTTGTTCTCCCCAGCACTTAGCTCAATGCCTGTTTGTCAAACTGAGTTTTCATCATCTATTTCTTATAAATCTCTAATACAGATGCACAACCTCAGCCTAGCAAACATCTGCCTTGACATTAAATAAGACCACTGCGAACCCAATAACTGTGTGTGGAACTTCATCTGCCTGAATGACCAGTACCCATTCCCCTTTTTCATGACCCTCAACACTCTTTCACAGGAAGCCTTCCTGCATTGGACAATGTTATTAAATAATATAACAACTATTGCTTACCACCTTTCCCATTAGACTGCAACCTTATTAAAGAAAGAAAATGTGAATATTACTTGGGATTCAATCTCCCCTGAGCCCCTGACACAGTACTCTACACAAAGACAGACTTCCAAACCAACGACTGCAGTATTCCTTTGCTCTGAGAAAGAGTTTCGACCATTTTATTCATTTTACTCATTCAGCCAATATACATTGAGTTTCAAAAGCTCGAAACAGTGCTGGAGACCTCCCCCTCCTGTCAGTAAGAGGCAGAGGGAAAACAATATCATGGACCCCTTTTCCAGTCGTTAGCAATAGGAGAAATGAAAATGTCCCAGTTTTATCAATGACATCAGAAGAAAACCACAAACCCCGGAGAGCAGGGTGTCGGGGCAGCAGCCAAGGCTGATGTTGGGTCACCTGCCTGGTGAGGGCTGTGCAGAGGTGGGGCTCTGACGCACCTGCTACATTCCCCTGCTACCAACAGGCTTGCCTTTTCTCTCAAGGATTCTCTCATGGACCATCACAAATAAAAGCAGTGTCAGACAACATGGTTTCAGGGCTTGGGGAAGTCTGCTATTTTAGACGGGTTGGGATGTCAGACTGAGCAGTGACGGGCAGATCCCAAGAGGAGGAGAGAGCCTCACTTGGCTGCATCCTCTACGGAGGCCATAGGACACATCGTGCCAGTGGGCCAGGTGGTACTAAGGCTCACAGTCAGCACAGTTAAGACATCATTGAGGTTAGAGCCTCCTCTTCATCAATCCAGGTCTGTAGGCCTTCCTAAGCAAGCCAGCACAGACAGAGCCAAAGCTATGTGCTAACACATACCTCAAGAGGGACAGAGCTGTGTGTGATTGATAGCTCTACAAACAACATCTCAGCAAAGGAGTTCAGTAATAGCCTCCCGAGCATAAGATATTCTCCAGCTCCACGAGAAAGTGGCAGATGGGTTCATATAGAAACTACCAAATGGGTGTTTTCACAAAGGTATGGCTTCAACCCCTGCTGAGCTTTAGGGAGCAGGGTATTTCTGACATATACCTTGGAAAATTCCTCACCCATAAGTAAAGATTACATATGAAGGGGCACTGTTGAAGCTTACCTAAAAGTGTAATGCTAAGCAAAATATTCTGTTAACAGTAAAAGCAGTATCATGATTTTAATTCTGCAGGGCTAAGTCACCTAATCTCCAGTGTTTTGTGTTCGGATGACAGGCAGGAAGCCAAAGCTAGAGTTTATGCTTGTCCAATTAATCGAATAACCTCCACGCCACCTATCCTTGCAACTGGCATGAGAAAAGCCCCCATGTGCCCCCAAATCATATAAATTCCATGGTTTCCTATTCATTAAATCCAGGTTGGCCTAGGCTGATATGTCATATTTTGACATGTAGCCACAAGGGATATACAATCAAAATTAAGAGGAGACCTCAGCTAAAACTGGCATGCCCTACTCGAATGAACAATTTATACCCACGCATAGATAAAACTGCATATATCTTCTCCAAATGATGAATATTAAACTGTGAGAAACACAGAGAGATATAATTCATTGACTTGTTTTTGCATAAAACATTTCTTTTAGCTTTCAAACATATAGAAGGGATATTCGCATCTTGGTAAGTACACAGGCCGTAATTACATGCAGACTTTCAATACTACTATCATCACAATATTTATTGAATAAACCTGCAGTACTAATAAAATCACATTTCCCCCCGGCTTCAAGCCCTCCCCTGGCTTCCCTCTGCATTTAGACTAAACTTCTGACGCCCACCCTTGCCTCCCCAGCTCCTTGATCCAGCCCACACCTGCTAACTGAGCCCATCTCTGCCACCCCCACCCCACCCCAAAATCTCCAAATTCTAGCTCTGCCCCACCATGGCTCATTCCTCCCTGCCATGCTGCCTGTCTTCCTTTGTCCTTTGTCCCTTGAACAAGCTGGGAGAAAGGCCCTTGTCCCTGCTGTTTTCTTTGTTTGAAAGGCTTTTCCCCAAAAACCTGTGTGTGGCTAGCTTCTCCGATCTCAGGTCAAATGTCACCCCAGGGAGCCCTCCCCCAACAGCCCCATGAGTGCCACCCTCTGCCTGCAATCACCCACGTCCCCATCACCCATTCTACTTTCTCTGGAGCATAAACATATTCCAATCTGAAATGTGTTGTTTTTTCCTGATCATCTGGCACATAAGCTCCCGTAAGAAAGTAGTTCGCTTTCACTGCTGTGTCTCAAACTGTGTCTGGCACACAGTAGGTCCACAAGCAACACCTGTTATATAGATGAATGCTGTGTTAGAAGGTAGATAAAGCAAGTGACAGACACAGACCTGCCCCCTCGGAGCCATAAAAACTGAGAAATGAATAAACGAATAGCCAAGAAACACAGGAAAAAAAAACTAGCAGTTGAATACTAAATTATAATTAAGTAACCAAAGTTATCCAAATGTATCCAACATGAATAAATTATTTAATAAAATAAAGATAAGTCATGTGAAGATGCTAACTGACCTGAGCTGGGAGGGCTCTCTGAGGTTTGAGAACGAGAAACCCGACCAACTTTCTAACATGGTGTCTGGCATGCCTGGGATATCACAGCGCTCAATGAATACTGCTGAATTTTGAAATTCTTAAACGAATAAAACTTTCAAATGTTATTTTAGCTTTCTTAATGAATATTTTTAAAGGTCATTTCTCTATAATTCCTACTGATGTTTCTCTCTGGCATAAATACCAGATATGTGGGTATTAAAGTTAGTAGAAAAATCATCCATGAATACAGGTAAGACAACTCAGAAGAATTTTTTTTTTAAACAGAGATTTTTTTTGAGCCCTACGAATTTCAAAAAGGCTTTGCAAGTGCAAACAGACTTCAGGTTTTTCACATTCCTCAAGCCCAGAAACTGGGACATGAAAATGCCAGGAACCCTTTCAATATCTACACCATGTGATAAATGCAAGAGAAACCCTCCAACGACCAAGATTAGTCCTGTGGTGCTGCCAAAGAACCAGATGCTTCCTTCAAAAGCATATTGATTTGGCTTTGAAAAAAACCTGAGGCCTCAGCCTCACACAGGAAGGGCAGGTGGGATGGCACAGTGTAGGATGCATGTCCCCAGTTGCCTCAGCAAGCATCTCCTTCTGACAGCAACGCTGTATTACTCCCAGGCTTGCAGGCATGTGCAAAATCCATGGCTTTGCTATATCTGAGGACTGGAATTAGAAATAGTTGGTCTGGGGCCATGCAAAATGAATTCCATACATGGGGAGACAGTGGTATTGAAAAAGATGCAGCATAGCTTCACTGCACTTGAAATTTTTATTTTCAGAGGAATTAAATACAGATCAACGGGAAAAAAATAGCTGTATTCAAAAAGAGTTTCATGATAGAGGACGCTCGAAAATAAAATTTTTTAGGCAATACATAGGACAAAGAGCAATTGTTATCACTACTGCCATCTACCAAACTATCAACTGTAAAATCTTTCCCCTTAATCATGAGCTTTTAAAAGGCTCTATTCATGTACACACATTTTCACAAACTCTTGTGAAACTAGCGTGATGACCTGGCTTAAAATAATAAATCCAAAGAGTTTTTATGGTGAGGCTTTTTGTGATATTATTTTTGAAGCAAGCCCAGACCCCATTTCTACATTCGCAGATCCTCGTGGAGCTCATCCACGTTTAAATTTGCTGCCAAAATTATTTTTCTGTATCCATAACCCTGGTCAGCCCCCTGAGAGTATGTGTGCTCTGGGCTTTCACAATTAGGCAGCTTGCACCTGAGCATCTCCGTCTCTGGTAATTAGCACTCACCCTGGCAGTTTCCTTCCCATCCAACCCGCCCACCAGGCCAGGACTGAACACATCAAGGAGCTGTGACTGTGAGTGCCTCTGTGCTGCACTCCTCTCCCCCTTCCTCTTCCTCAAGATGCCCGGGGGTTCTCAACTACACCATCGGGGCCTGAAGGATGGGCTCCCTTGTCCTCATTCCCATCCTCTCTCAGCACTGAGCAGGATCCCTTGCAGGGAAGACAGCTCATACACATTCATTATGGACAGTAACAACACCCATAGATTCATGTACTGCTATGTGTTTTAAGAGAAATAATTATTTCTGTTTCCATCTGTCACTGTCCACTAAGATACAAATACTGGAGATGGTACAAAGAGAAAACCTCCCCATGAAAAGACAGAATTCCAGAATACCCCCTACCCCTGTACATCTGCCTGTCCGAGTTACAGAGCGATGAACCTCAATGGGTTTTCTTCAAGATAGTTTTCATTCTCAACACCCAACATGCTCGCTTTCCTGACCCACTGCAGTAGCCAACAGCCAAAAAATAAACACAATCCCCTAGGCAATAAATAGAAAGGCATACGCTCTCACTTTTTTCTCTGAGTTAGCCGGGTGTTTGCTGGTTCACTGGCCAAAGGATGATCACGTGGAATTCAATGAGCATTCAATACACTAAACATATCAGCCACCTGCAGGCTGGCCTCTGAGATTTGCTTTGGGGATAACTGATATGCTTACAGTCCTACACTAATAACCTATAGTTGCGCCAAAGAAGAAAAAGAAAACAGCATTGTCCGTTCCGAAGCCCCATGGACCCCTCCTAAACACCGGGGCTATTCGGCTGCCATCTGGGTATCCAGCAGCTTGGACCAAGTGAAGCACGGGCACACACGTGAAGGGGTAGACGTGGACCCAGTGGGGGGACGCATGCAGATGGCAATCTGCTCTGGAGCCTCAGCCCAGAGGACCACTTCCAATCTTATCAGCAGAGATTCCCAAGCAGTTTCTCAACCCACACTGCCGCGCTCCTACAATGGCACTGGTCTGAAAGGAGGGCAAGAGGAAGGGAAGAGAAGGGACAAGCCATGCAATGGAGGTGGGGGACGAATGGGTGAGGAACCAGCTGTTTTCTTTAATCAAGTGGCCGGTGGTAGCCAGAGAAGACCGTGAAATCTCCACAGAAAACTGAAGCGACTGATGAGCTAGGGGGCAATGACTATCAGCAGTTACTACCCACCAAAATGTCAGGTTTTTACCAGTGCTCTTGCTCTGCCTCTAAGCAGCAAAGACAACAGCCAAGCAACTACAGACAAACTTACTCCTTAATAATAAGAACAGCTACTGTTACTGAGTTCTCACCGTACATCAGGTACTCTGCTAAGAACTGCCTTGTATATGCCTCTGTAAGGCCATCAATAAATATTATTTTTAAGTGAGGGCTTTCAGAATATATATTTGATCATTGGATCCTTGAACACAAGAGTTCAAACTGCACAAGTCCACTTATATGCAGATTTTCTGCAATGTTACACCTGGTGTGCCTGCCTCCCCTCCCACCTCCTCCACCTCCTTCTACCCCGAGACAGCAAGACCAATCCCTCCTGCTCCTCCTCCTCCTCAGCCTACTCAGTGTGAAGACGACAAGGATGAAGACCTTTATGATCCATTTCTACTTGCTTATGATTTTCATAACATTTTCTTTTCTCTAGCTTTACTGTAAGAATAGAGATTTTACATATATATATATAAAACATATAAAATATGAGTTGATTAACGATTTATATTATTGGTAAGGCTTCTGGTAAACAGCAGGCTATTGGTAGTCAAGTTTTGGGGAGTCAAAAATTATACACAGATTTTCAACTGCACAGGGGTCAGCGCCCCTAACCCCTTCATTGTTCAAAGGTCAATTGTACATACTCCTGGGTTCAAACGACAGCTCTACCTCCCACGGATCAAATGACCCAGGACAAGTAACTCAACTTTCAAAAGAAAGTTGATCTGTCAAATGGGGATAACAGAATTAATAATGTATGTAAGGCATGTTACTTAGCTTGAGCCAGGGGTCCTCAAACTTTTTAAACAGCGGGCCAGTTCACTGTCCCTCAGACCACTGGAGGGCCAGACTATAGCTTAAAAAAAAAAACTATGAACAAATTCCTATGCACACTGCACATATCTTATTTTGAAGTAAAAAAAAACAAATAGGCAAAAACACTCGCAAGTGGCCCTCGGGCTGTAGTTTGAGGACGCCTGGTGTGGACAATGATTATAACAGCTAACATCTGCATAATACTATATTTACCCTGTAGCTCTGTACACACACAAACATAACCAGGCACAAGAAAGGTCCAATAATGAGTTCAACCCCACAGGAGTCAGTGGTGACATCGGATTTCAAACCTAGGACATCTGGCGCGAGAGTCCATGTTCTCAACCACTGTACTACAGTGCGCCTCAAGTCAATATTCAATACATAGTAGGCATGAGCCTGAGGGAAAGGAAGGAAAGGAAGGGATAGGAAAAGCAGTTCTCACATGAAAATTAGGTTTCGAGTGACACTGTCAGACTGGGTAGGGTCCTCTCACTGCTTAGTCTCCTAACTTACACTCATTGCTTCCAGTTTCCCATCGAATGGGAGGGAGGGAGGGATTGTATTTCTCTAACGAGGTGGTTCTAAGGAGTAAATAATTACATACCAATGTTAATCATATCAAAATTTATTTTAAGATAAATTATTTGTTAATCTTAATTGTCATGATTCAGTTTTTACATTTACATTTTGGTCAAGGCTAAATAAAATACAGTATATATTCGACTATAAAAAAAAAAAAAAACAGGGCTGCAACCAGACTACCATGCACTCTCAGAGCCAGGAATACAGAATAGGCACCAGCCCTCTGTTCAATGGCTCTGGAACAATAAGGGCAGAAATATGCCTAGAGTTGGAGAGACAAGTTAAGTGCCTTTATTTTATCACACTGAAACCTTGATAAAGAAAGTGTCTAAATTATTTCAGAATAGAATTTCTCAGGGTGAAAACAAATCTACCACTCCTCTTAACAGAGCAAAAAAAAAATCTTAATGATTTGAAAAGATAGATCTACACTTTCCATTATAGTAGTCACTAGCCACATATGGCATTTAAATTTAAACTAATTAAAATTAAGTTAAATGAAAAACTCAGCTTCTCAGTCCTGATGGCCACATTGCAAGTGCCTAACAGCCACACATAGCCAATGGCAACTATACTGGACACACAGATATAGAACACAGTCGTCATCGCTGAAAGTGGTATTTGAGCTGAGCTGATCCAGGTACTATGTGGACAAGTTACTTTTCCCTTAAAATGTGCTCTATGCACCTTATTTGAAACACTGAACTTCCTATAATATTTGTTACTACCTTATTACACCATGATTCAGGCAGTCCTTCCCCTTTGTTCCTGGGCTCGTTCATAGAAGTGACCAAGGGTGAATACAATCACTGATTCACTTTTCCATCTCCCCAACAAGACTGTGAGCTCCAGCACTTAGTAGATGCTGCGTTTTAGAATTCTCAAGGGCACAACACAGACCTTGTCCTCGTAACTTGACCATCCTCTACCGCTAGGATAAACCCCAATTTAAATAAAACAACTTGAAAAATAATTTTAATTACCTACAAATAATCCATAGTACATATTCCTGACAATTTTTTAAAAAAAATATAGAGTGATTAAAATCTTGAATTAAAAAATACAGTCAACAATAAGCTCTAAGCCAGTGTTTATCAGTGCAGTAATGCTTAAGTTCTTTACTCAGTCATTAGTATACTGATGAAATTCTCTGTAAGGAGTAAAACATCATGTCCTTTGTGACAAATTAAGCTACAAAGCTGTTTCCTCTGTTCTCTGCTTTCTAGCTTATATTAACTAGCGCCATAAAAAAAAGCCTTTAAGATAATATTTATTTGGAGAAACAAACATTGATTCAAGGCACTTAGAAGCACATATGTGCATTGAGGGGAACACTCGAGCGAATCCTAATATTTTATCACATCGTGGATATTATTGCCCTTGTACCTGTGTATCCCCATACACAACCCCCCTCAATATTTCATGTCAAGCTCTACCCCAGTCAAAGCCATTCTGGCAGCATACCTGCATATTACCCACAATAATGACACCAGTAAATATCGCGTTTTACCCTCTGTCAGAACTGTCTAAGATTACATAAACATGACATATTTTAAGAAGGAATGCATCCCTGTTGTTTACAATTTAACAAAGATAAAGCCATGACAAATATTATAAGCTATAAATAAAGACATCTTCCATCGTACTGCACTTAGTCATCTCTGGGTTGAACAAATGTTAATTATAGAGAATTTGAAAATGGGACTTGTTAATGTCATTTTTAATTTAGCATGTTACAGTGTAAATGTTTTCCATTGTGTTAATTTACACCTGTTATCACAAGCTTCATTATTAGGTTTATAGCGGAACAGCTCTCTCTGTGACTCTGAAATTTGCTTAAAATGGCAGAAACAATTACTAATTAGAAGGGCATGTTTACTTTAATTATATTTATTTCCTAGTCTAGTTTTATATGTAATGTACTATGGAAGTGTATGATTTAATTAGTGAAACCCATTTATCACAAGCAATTTCTCAAATGAGTACTGCTTACAAAATACAACAGATTCTTTCAGTGTTTCATAAATTCCTTGGATGATATCTCCACAGAGAGATACATCTACATGGAAATCTTTCACTCA
Organism: Mirza zaza; assembly: GCA_008750895.1. Taxonomy (NCBI): domain Eukaryota; kingdom Metazoa; phylum Chordata; class Mammalia; order Primates; family Cheirogaleidae; genus Mirza; species Mirza zaza. The sequence continues at coordinate 11,742 of VSMD01045034.1, read as the reverse complement.
TAACCTCAGAGCATTTCCCATCTTTGTTCCAAATACTGCAATAATTACCAGTAACAAGAATTCAACTCTAACAATTTTTAATGTAAATCTTAAGATACGGTCTATAAAATTTAGAAATATATAAGTACAAATTTTAAAAATCTGCATTCAAAATTAACATGGGATTTTTAAATGATATTCGCACTCACAAATATCATTTAAAACCCCTATTTTAAATATATAAAAAGCAAATTGCATTTTTTTACAATAAAAAAGACATGGCTTTTTTTCTCCCGAATTTCTCTGGCATCTATAGAGTAAAATTGACCTTTCTTTTTTTTTTTATTTATCCCCAAATAATTGGGGCATAGTAACTACCAATCCAATAATGATTCAGACAAAGATCATTTTGGGAAAGACTGCTGGGGAACAGGATTCATCTGGTCTCAAAAGATCACCTCACAGGCTCCTTAATCACAAAAGGAAGAATGCACTTTTACAGAGGAGAAATCTGGTGGATACTATATTAAATGGTGGCCAAACGAGTATCACCACCAACGGGACAGAATGACACTGTCTGCATGAGCGGTACTGCCAGGGAAGCATGCTCTCTCCCTATGTTATACTTCACTCTTATAAAGGAAATTTCAATCTTATAAAACTTGGAACTGGGGGACATTCCACAAGAACCCACCTGGACTTTTCAAGATGGCCAATGTCACAAAAGACTTCGGAAAAGCTGGGGGACTATTCTAGATTAAAAAGAGACTGATGAGATGTGACAACTAAATATAATGTGTAGGTCTTTGATTAGATCCTGGATTTTTTTTTAAAAAAAAGCTATTAATATAAGGAAAATTACTGACACAAATGGGGAAACTTGAATATAGACTATATATTAGATAACAGTATGATATCAAGATTAAAATTTCCTGATGTTTTAATGGCAATAGAGTGTGCAAGAGAGTAAACGGATTCTTAGGAAACACATCTGAAATGTTGAGGGATGAATTAACATGATCTGCAACATTCTTTCAAATGTTCAGAAAACAAAGTGAGAGCTGTCAAGCAAGTGTAGCAAAATGGCTGGTGAATGGGGGCGAAGAATAATATTCCCCATGTTCATTGCGGCATTTTTTTCAACTTCTTTATACACCTGAAACTTCTTTAAATCACAGGTCGCGAAAATATAAATAATCCCATGGGCAGAGCAGGAAGCCAAATTAGGAGTACTCCTCATACAATTTCTTACATACAGACTTTCGAGAAACATCATTGCACTGCTCTGAGTTTAAGCTTTTTAGCATTAAAAGGGCCCATTAAAATGGCAGAGTTATGCTTGCAAATGGCTTCATGGTCGTGTTTGGAAATATTTACTCACAACATTCCCATGAAGCACATTCTAGTCACCTTAGTTTTTAGACCCCAGAAAGAATCCACACCTCACATAGCAACTGAGACATTTCTTGTATTATATAAAGACTCTGGCATCCTACCAGCAGAGGGGAAAGTTCCTGTACTTGTTGTAAGAAAAGATGTGTCTGTAGAGTGTGTTTTGTTCCATTTTAAGATCCTCACTAAAGTTCTATCAGCAAAAACAGCCTTTCTTAAATGAAAGTAAACATCAATGCATGAGGGATTTTGCCCCACCGAGAGAAATCCCCAAGAACCCTGAAGGGCAGAGCCCTACACCCCTCATCTCTCAGCAGTTCTGGTATCACATTTCCACATGGCTCCCGCAAATGCACGTGGGCTTGGCCGACTCACCAATTTTCATACAGCAGTTGATGATGATGGCCTTTCCCTGTGATGCCCACTGTTGTCTGAGTAATGTGGATTGACATCAGCCCACCAGGGATAAGTCCCACTGAAGACAGACCTGCAAGAAGAGTGCCACATCCCAAGTTCCCTGTCCCCGATGCTCCCCTTACCCAGACAGAAGGGCTGCCCCGCCATGCTCTCTTCTACACCTCCTGAACTACAGGAAGCTTTCCAGTAACCTACGTCATTTTTAGCAATGTTAGGGAAGTTGTCTCCTAGGCAAAGTTCTGATTTCTCCCCATGGCCGAGCCCTTTCTTCCACCTCAAAGAATCATGTGGGCAGTCTTCCTTACATGTGGTTATCCTGCTGGTTAGGGTAGATAGCAAACCACTTGGTTTAAATATTTACCCACTCCCACCCCAGTCCTGGATTTTAACCTTTGGGGTAGACCAGGCCTAACTAAGGAGGTAAAAAGGTGTTTCCAAGAAGAGCTGGGAAATACTAGCTGAGCCAAGGTAATGGCTCTCAGGAAGGTGCAGAGAGCCTTCAACGAAGAGCTAGTTAAGGCCGGGGGGGAGCTGATCCGTAGATAAATCGGCAGCTCAGCAGCTTTCAACTCAGTCTTCAAACATACTGCACTTGCAGCGTTCTGATGCTGAAAATAGATCTTCTATCTCCAGAAAAGGAAAGAATTAGGATGAGGCAAAGCTTGTTAGGAGAAACAAGAGAGGCTGGTATTGAACCTGATTAGACAGTAGCATCTTCCTACTTCCCTTTCTCAAGCTATAAAAAGTTAAAATGAGGAAAACGAGCAGAGTTCACATTTCTTATCTGTTAAGTGTGCAGAGTCAAAATTAAAGCCCAGGGATTAATAATTTGTGTGTACGTGCAACTGTGTGTACACCTCCGAGTCCAAAGACGCACAACATACACGGCATGTGTGTGTCAAGGAGGGACAGCTCGGATAAGGAGAGGTTGCTGAAGCCAGCTAAGTTTCAGCAAAATGTAACCTTCACCTTAGAAACCAGGAACCAGAGTAATTAGATTACAATCTTTCCAACACTGTGGGAGAGATTTGATCAATTAAAGCCAAGATCAGTTACATTATTTGGTTTACCTAAGTAATGGACCCTTAAATGCAATCAATACTTCTCCGGGCTGTGCGAGTCTCTAAGACCTGAGATGCATTCAACAAAAACACAAATGGATTTTCAAAGGGATGTTCAATTACAGACCCGGGAAAAGGGACTACACAGGGTGGGGTGAAGAAGAGAACAGACTCTCAAACTTGCTATGTGGATTCTTCATTTCCTTCCATCATTTGTGTATTATTTTCATGGATTTTTGTTTTCATAGTTCACATACGAATTAAATTTGTTTTACCAAAGAGCCTTAACCCAGGTAGCTAACCACACCATTCAATTTCTTTTTAAAACTTCAGTATTCAAACACATTTGATAGGGAAAAGAGTAAAATTTCCACTCGTGTTTTAAGAAAGCAGCAAAACGTAAATTATGAAGTTATGAAGAAAAATGGCAGAAGCAGCTCCAGTTCTTCTATCATCTTCCCTCCATGCCCTCCCTTCCACAACATGGATTTACAGAAGGGCCATGGGGGTGTGAGACCCAGTGTTCTGGGGGCCACCCAGAACATCCTGCCTTCTACGACTACCCTTGCTTGGAATGGATCCATCAGAGCCCATGTTAACCCCAAACTTCCAGACAGACTCCACACCTTGTCTCCCACTGTAATCCAAGTCCAGGGGGCTGGGTTTAGAGACTGCCATTCAACTTGTGGATCCACTTATCAAATCATACAATTTAGAGATCTAAAATAATGTATCTGTACATCTAGACAGAACACTCCTCAAAGCACTCTTTCTCAGTCCATTCACTAGGGTCCTAAATTAAATGTCCTGGAGGAGGGATGGGATAGGGCAGGGCAGGGCAGGGCAGGGCAGGGCAGGGCAGGGCAAGGCAGCACCTGCTAACACTTGCTCCTGCAGCCTTCCTGTGCATGAGCCTGGGCATGCGCACCTGCACCACGCCAAGACTCTTATCAGTGATTTGTTTAACACACTTATAATAATTAGAAAGTGAAGCAACTAATTCCTGACTTTCCCAAGAGCAGGGCTTCTGTTAACAGGTGTGGGGAAATGTGACAAGAGGGGAAGTGGAGAGGGGGAAATTTATACTGAGAGTTTACTTTGCATAGCTTTGAAGTCCCTGCAGTAATGATGAAGAGGAGCCGGGGTAATCTAAAACAACAGGTAATCAAAAAGTCATTTATATTTACCTTTTATCATCAATTATCTTCCTCTTGGCAGCAGTTGAAAAATTATGTTTTACTCAAAAGTCAGCCTATTGACTATATTTATACAACACCTGAACTGTGTTGGGTGTCAGCATGTTAGCCACCACAGAATTTCAAATTTTGCTGTTTCATAGTAACTGAGAGTTGGCTCTGAGCGGAGTCTTCTGAATAATGGTATTATCATTCTCTAAAATCAGATGTGCTTAGTGCCAAAAGTGTGGAAGCATACAGGGGCATCACATTAGAAATTTGTCCCTAGAAGTCAATTCAAATTATTTTCTTCCAAAATGGAGAAAATGCTTCTGGAACTCAGTCTTCTCATCTATAGAGCAGGGATAATAACCTGTAGCTTGCACGGCTGTCTTTTAGACTAGGGAAACTGAAGCACCTAGAATGGTCCTTGACATGGGCAGGGCCTGGCCTATTATGGCGGTTATTGTGAGCAGCATCCCAGAGGAAAAGAGCACAGCTTAGAGTGTCTTCCATCATTCTGTCCCAAGCATCTGCTCATTCAATGAGAGGAGGCCATGTGTTGAGAACACAAAGGGATCTCCCCCCTGGTGCTTCTGATGGAGGCCTTGCACTCACCAAACTACACATGCCGGCATGGAACTTGCCTGATGATCCCTCTCCCTCACCCTCTTGACAGCACTGGCATTAAAGGATTAGCTAGCATCTTGGGCTCCTTGAAGAGGCCTGAAGGGTGTTTATGCATAAAATGAAGAGCTTAGACTCCAAGTACCTAAGCCAACAGCTGGCACCTGGGTTTACAGTGACCACCTCTGCAGTTAGTTGATGGATCATCTCCTCAAAATTGAGCTCTACACTTCCAGTGGTGACAGTTCTTTGCCCTGGTGAAGTCTCCTCATTCTGAGGCATGACTTCTTCCTTTCTTTTAATAGCCAGGCTAATCCTGAGGCGTGGAGAGGGCCACAGAGGTCATTAACACAACCTCTACCTCAACTGAACAGCTCAGCAGGAAGAACACAAGGCTGTGGATTGAGGAGACCCAAATCCTAAAGCCACCCTGGCCAATGACCAAGCTGGGGCACCCTGGGCAAGTTACATCCTCTGAGACTCTATTTTCTCACCCACAAAATGAGGATGTTGCCCTAGAGGATCACTGTGATGGCCACTTTTATGTGTCAACTTGGCTGGGCTATGAAGTACTCAGACATTTAGTCAAACATTCTGGGTATTTCTATGAGGGTGTTTCTGGATGAGATTAACATTTCAATGAGGGTAAAGCAAACTGCCCTCCCTAATGTGGGTGAACCCCATCCAATCAGCTGAAAGCCAGAATAGAACAAAAAGGCTGACCGACCCTCCCATGAGTAAGGGGGAATTTCTTCTTGCCTGACTGCCTTGGGCTGGGACATTGGTATTTCCCTGCCTTTGGACTCGAAATGAAACTTCGGCTTTTCCTGGGTCTCAAGCCTGCCAGCCTTTGAACTGGAACTACACCTTCAGCTCTCCTGGGTCTCCAGCTTACAGACTAACCCTACAGATCTTGGAACTTGTCGGCCTCCATAATCACATGAGCCAATTCCTTCTAATAAATCTTTATATATTTTTTTCATCCATCCTATTGGTTCTATTTCTGGCAAACCCTAATACAATCCCCAAAGGTATTTTTAACTCTAACTTCTGCCAAAGGATCCTCCAATCTCAGCTTGAATACCTCTCAGAGACAAGACCATGGTGCCTTACATGGCAGCTCATGCTGCTTTAATGAGGGTGGAAGCTGGCCTCTGGATAAATACCACCCCTGGGTATTTATCTACAGCTCAATCAGCTGTATTCCCACCTGCAAGGAGCTTATATCTAACAGGTGTGATCTGACCTGAGCAGAGGAAAACATTTATCCTTGCTTTTCACATAATTACATTAATATAGGCTAAGACTGCATTGGTTGTTATTATTGGTTTTGTTTAGTTTTGTTTTCCTGGTTGCAACACACTGTTGGCTAATATTGAGTCTGCAGTTAACCCTTAACTCATTTTCACCTGAATTGCACTGAGTGAGGCCAGATATCACCCTATACTTCTGCAGTGGATTTTTGGTACAAAAGTACAGGTCTTTCCATTTTTTACTATAACCAACAGCATCGTGTTACCTTAGTGCCAGAAATTTTGCACTTCTCATCCTCTCATCTGGAGAACCATCTCCTTCTTTCATCTGTGTCACCCAGAGATTGGCTAATATAGAATATCATTAGCTCTAATAGAAAACATGAGATGCCACCTGGCTCCCTGTAGCACTCCCCACTAGCACCCTCACTCCCGGTCTCGAGCTCTGACCGCACATAGTAATCACCCAGGAATCTTGACACAGTCTTGTTCTATTGCTCCAGTATAGTGCGGTGGCATCATTGTAGCTTGCTGCAACCTCAAACTCCTGGGCACAAACGATCCTCCTGCCTCAGCCTCCCAAGTAGCTGGGAATACAGGCACTCATCAGAACACCTGGCTAATTTTTCTATTTTTAGTACAGATGGATCTAGATCCAGCTCTTGCTCAGGCTGGTCTCAAACTCTTGAGCTCAAGCAATCCTCCCGCCTCAGCCTCTCAGAGTGCTAGGATTACAGGTGTGAGCCACCTCACCCCAGCCTTACCCATGAATCTCTTAAAAAAAAAAAGAAAAGCCAAACCCAACCTCAGAGATTCTGGTTTGGCTGGAAGGAGTAGGGAGGAGGAATGCACGAGGGAACAAGCTTGGGTGTTAGTAATAACTTTTTAGGTGATTCTTATGTACAGCCAGGCTGAGAACCAGTATTCTATCTAGGCCAGGGGTCAGCAAACTTTTTATGTAATAAGCCAGAAAGCAAATAGTTTAGGCTTTGTGGGCAAAATGATCCCTGTAGCAACTATTCAACTCTGCTATTGCAGCATGAAAATCAGCCATAGATAATATGTAAACGAATGGCATGACTGTTCCAATAAAACTTTATAAAAACAAGCAATAGGCCATTTTGGCCTAGAGGCCATAGTTAGTTGATCAATCCATTCATTATCCAGTTTGAAAAATGATTGTAGCAGCAAATATAAACTCTTTGAACTGTATTATCACCCCAATCGCATTTCTCCACCTTGTCCATGACATGAGAGACTCTCAAGTGGCTTACTGAAATCAATATTCACTCTCTATCTGGCATGCCCCTCATGTGTCAGACTAATGATCCTATCTAAACAAGGAAAATACTTGTTCTCAGAGGATCCTTTCTGTCTCCCAGTACTCTCCACTTTTTATATGTTCACAAATATCTGCTTAATATCTCTTCTAGAATTTCATTAGAAACTGACTTAAGCTCACCCCTCTGTAGTTTCTATACTATGCCTTCTCCCCTTGAAAATTGGGACACATTCACTGGAATCATTTACAATCTTCTAGCATCCTATTCTCCTTGATTCATAAAATATTACCTAAAGTGGTTCCACAATCACATCTGCAAGTTCCTCCCATGCCCAGGAGAGTTCAATGCATTTTTTAGCAGCTCTCATTATCTCTTCTATCTCGGGCTTTAATTTCTTCTAACCATGTTTATTCTACCCTTTCCAATTTAAAGATCATTTTTCGTGATAAAGATGATAAAATCAAAATAGAAGTTGAGCAGTTCAGTTTTCTCCATGTTCTAAATAAGGTTATATCCTTTCTATTTCCTTTGGCTCCAAATATGATTGTTTTAAAACCCCTGTCTACAGGTGACCATACATTTTGGCTTGCCAGGGGCAGTCTGGTTTGCCCTGTGATAAACAATAGAGACCTCTTCACTCTGAAAAGTATCCCATGTGAACAGCTGGTTCCACAGGTGAAGCTGAAAAAATGTTGCACCTTTATAGCTTTGATGGGTTCGCAGGTCTCTTACACACTCAAGAAAAAGAGACAAATATCTAGAGTCTTGAAATATCTAGCCACAATAGATTCATTTCCTGGGTCTGCCATTTACTAGCTACGTGACCTCAGAATCAGTTATTTAATCTCTTTAACTCTCAGCTCTATTCTGTGGAATCTTTGTGCCTATTCAATGACTAAATTCATGATTAAGGTATGTAGCACAATACACTTATCACATAGTAACTGCTCAGTAGATACCACTGATTATTATTACTATTATTATCATGGTCAGTCCACAGCATCACAGTATTTGTAATTCTCTAATGGTGCAGTTTGTCCTTCCTTTTCTGTTACATCACATCCTTTTTCTCACTGATCTCTTGGTACTGGTTTAAACTCTGTGTCTACCTCCCCACAATCTTGTAACGTCTTTCCCATCCTGTCAAACAGATCTTTGTCTTCACTAGAAAGCTGGAATACCAAGAAGAGGTTCCTCCTCTGCATGTAGAACAGAAATAATTTGTGAGCTGCTCTGGCAGGAATGAGAACATTTATTCCATGAATCCCTCAGCATCCGTATTTCCTGGAATCAAGATAAACTACAATCCTTCATGGTTCCCTTGGGAACACACCCTGAAAACTGAGGAGAATTCAATGCTCGAATAGCTCGAGTAAATCACGATAGCTATAAAATAAAATGACGTTAACTTTGAGAAAAAGACTGACCCAAGGCATATTCAAACAGGGGCAACATAAAAGAGACCATGCAGAAAAAAATGAGTGACATCTGAGGTTTTAGTACCAACTACAAAAATCAGTAATCATCTATTGAGTAACTACAATACACCAAGAAGTGACATACTAAGCATTTTATAAATGTATGATACTCCTCTCAACAATTTTGCTGGAAATTGAGGCTCAGCAAAATCCATCTCCCAAGGGATATAACTAGTAAATGGAAGAAACAGCATTTACCACAGGTCTTCTGTACCCAAAGTTCATGCTCTTTCAGATATACTATGCTATTTATTTTAATGAGGATGCTCCAAACCTTCTTAGACAGTTAAAAAATAAAAAGCCTCCATGAATAAAGCAAAAATAAAATTTATAGACACTTTAGAGAAATGTATACATCTTATTAACTAGATAGCCAACCTTTAATCAGCAATTTTGGATGATGAAAGTTAGATATCCAAGGCTGCTTTTTATACAAGATATACATAATACATACAAAATACACAGTAGCTTGAAGCAGGTAACTACAATGAAGTATGCACTCAGCAAACTCAAAGAAGGTGTCATTTTGTCCATCTTGTACACCTGACAGAAAGTGGGTGAACACCATTAAGCAGCCCAGGGTGAAGTACATTGGCCCTGAATTTAGAAGATGAGGTTCCTCCTCTGGTCCATATACTTGATACATGTATAACTTGCATAAGACATTTGGCATTCCTGAGCTTTCAGGAGTTAAATTTATCTTTGAAACTACATGTCCTCTTTCAAGAAAGGACACTGGAACAAGTGAATATCCACATGCAAATGAATGAAACCAGACCCTGTGTCAGGGAACCCTAAGACCACCACCCCATGTTCAGATATTTGCTGGAAAGACGCAGGACTGAGCATATAGCTGTACTCATGGCTAAGATTTATAATGACCACGGAATAAGGACACACAGCTGGTTCGTAAGGGGAAAAAGACAGGCAGGGTCTGGAGGAACCCAGATAAGGCACTCTATGCTCCTCCATAAGGGTCACACAAAGTGCACTTCTTCCCCAGCAACAAAAATGCAGTGATATGTGTGCACTACTTCTGCCCAAGGAAACCCAAAGTTTTTATTGGGGGCTGGCATTTAGGCACCTTCTGTCTGGCCTATACCAAAATTACATACCACCTAGCAGGAAAGCAAGAGATCCCTTCCTCATGCTATACACAAAAATTAACTCAAAATAGATCACGGACCTAAATGAGAGCTAAAACTATAAAACTCTTAGAAAATATAGGCCTTGATTAGCAAACTCTTCTTAGACATGACACCAAAAGTACAACAAATGAAAAAAATAAAGCGGTTTTCATCAAAATTAAAACTTTTTATGTTTCAAAGAACATCACCAAAAAAGACACACATACAGAATGGTACAAAATACCTGTAAATTATACATCTATAAGGGACTTATATCTAGAATATATTAATATATAGAATTCTTACAATTCAATAGTTTAAAAAAAACACATTATTTTTAATTACCAAAAGATCTGAATAGCCATTTCTCCAAAGAAGATATATAAGTGGCCAATAAGTACAAGAAAAGGTGCTCAACATTATTAGTCATTAGGGAAATACACATCAAAACCAGAGTGAGATACCATTACACAGGTAGCACTAGGATGCTAATCAAAAAGACAAATAGTAAAATGTACCAGGAAGGATATGGAGGTACCGGAACCCTCATATGCTGGTGGGAATATACTGGCAGGGTTATGAAGATATTCTAAAATTGGTTGTGGTGATGGCTGCACAACTCCGTGACTATACTAAAATCAATGAATTGTATACTTCATATAGATGTACTTCATATAGATATACTCCATATGATATGTGAATCATACCTGAATAAAGCTGTTTTTTTAAAAAAAGAAAGCAAGCTGTGTATGTCCTCATTTCTTCTAAATCCAAGACAAGCTAGCAAAGGGGCGATGAGAAAAAGAGAGCTAATTTTGATGCGGAGGTCACATCAATGCTCCCATCTGGCTGAAAAGTCAGCCAAGAAGCCAGATGCCAGGAATGGAAGACTATGACCCAAGATCTGGCACGGAGGTGCCTTTGAAAGAGGACAATGAAAACGTATCTGGTGTGAAACACAGCAGTATCCAAACAACACGCTTTGACGTTGCCAGCCATTGGATGTGTTTCTTTAAGATCATAAACCAAGTTCTGCAGAACAACAAATGCAAAATGCCTATGACTAAATGTAGTAATCTGATCAATTCACGAACATTCAGAGAGCACCCAAAGGGTCCAGCATATACAACCACAGATGTTACTCCCAAACAATGTTGGAGACATACTCTTCATCCTTGTTTGGTTCAACACTGGCCTCTGAGAACAATGTCCTAAGAGGTCACTCAGCTTTGTGTTATCCACAAACTTATCACCTCTATAGACACTTGAATCGGTGGTAAAGATGTTGGAAACAACAGAGTGAAGCTGCTGGTGTTACAACAGGGATGTAGTATCTGCCTGATAAGCTTTATGTGTGTTATCTCATCAGTCCTCACAACCACTCAACATGGGATGGGGACACTGAACACAGGAATGCCAACTTGTCTAAGGTCACAGAGCTTGGGGGAACATGACTGGGCTTCAAACACAGTCAGTTTGGCTCCAAAGGCTATGCCTTTAACCACTATGCTAAATGCCAGCTACTTAACTGTGCTACATTTCCCACAATTTCTCACCAAAGACTTTGTTGAAATACAGATAATATATAAATATATATACATATACATAAAACATTTCTTCAAGCTATTAGGGAAACTGTTCATTTATTTTTATTTAATAATATTTACTTTAAAAGTTTTACTTAAACTTTATATAACAGTCTTAGATTTAGATGTGTAGAAACATTGCAAAGATAGCACAGAGAATCCCTATATACCTCTTACCCAGTTCACTCTACAGTGAACATCTTATATATTTGTCACAACTAAGGAACCAACACTGGTACCATGTTATTAACCAAATACCATGCTTTCTTTGAACTTTGCTTTTTTCCCCTAATGTCTGTTCCAGGAACCCATCAGGTACAATTAGAAGTCATGGCTCCTTCGCTTACTCTGGTCTGCGACAGTC
>VSMD01045029.1:0-89298 GCA_008750895.1 Mirza zaza | reverse complement strand
TTTTGAGACAGAGTCTCACTTTATTGCCCAGGCTAGAGTGAGTGCCGTGGCATCAGCCTAGCTCACAGCAACCTCAAACTCCTGGGCTCAAGCAATCCTGCTGCCTCAGCCTCCCAAGTAGCTGGGACTACAGGCATGTGCCACCATGCCCGGCTAATTTTTTTTCTATATATATTAGTTGGCCAATTAATTTCTTTCTATTTATAGTAGAGATGGGGTCTCGCTCTTGCTCAGGCTGGTCTCGAACTCCTGAGCTCAAACGATCCGCCCACCTTGGCCTCCCAGAGAGCTAGGATTACAGGCTTGAGCCACCGCGCCCGGCCCACTATTGAATCTTGATAAACTTATGATGTGGATGCTAGTATCGTCCCTAATTTTTAGATGAAGAAACTGAGGCTTTAGAATCTTGCTTAAGATTTTATAGTAGTAGTAGAAGAGGAATTGGAACCCAGCTATCTGACCCTACAATCCCAATTAATAACCATTATGTCAATGGTTCTTAAACTGTGTATTTTGGCATTCTGATGTACTTACAAACCTTTCCTGGGCATGCTGCTAAATTTTATGTGTGCATTTTGCTGCTGAATGGAAAACGCTGTGTAGTAGACTGATCTCAGAAGTGGCTCTAATTCTTCACTTTTCTTATTCCCATGACTTTTGCAATTTCCTTTGCAGCTCTTTCCATTAAGAGGTAAAAACTGTATCCCCATCATGGGCTGACCTTGTGATTTATCCTGGCCAATTGAAAGTGGTGGAAATGACAATGTGCTAGTTCCAAGCCTATCTCTTGCCCCTCTGAGGGAGGATGAGACGTCAGGGGCAAAGCCAGGTCAAAGCCTCAGATACGCGAGAGAGCCCAGCCCAGCCAAGACCAGCCAAGCCTCCTAAGCCAACCCGCAGTTGACTGTAGATGCATGAGTGGTCATTCGTAAGCCCAGTAAAGCCACCCGACTGACCCATAGACTAAGTGAGCAGAATGTAAATTGTTGTGCATCATTGAAGTTTTGTGGTTCTTTCTTTTGTAGCGTGATTGTGGCAATAGGTAATACCTACTGTGGGGGCTATGACTAATGCATGCAATACTAGCTGGTAGGTCATGAAATGCTGGATAGACTCTGGTACAACTTGGCCTCAGCACAGCAAAGTGTCAGGCTGCCACCTAGGAAAGTGTCTGTTTGCTGAAGCATACGAGACCTATCCTCTAAGAGTATATAGGGATATGACTTCATTCAAATAGCAGCCTTGTACCACTGGACTACTCAGGAATAGTATGATGCCATCACCCCTTGCTGAATAAAATTTAAAGGGACTGAGAGTAGTCAAGTTTCATTTTGGTCACAAGCCACACGTCATGTTATTCACATACTGGTTACACTAGCTGAGTTGGATTTCTGTCTCTTGCAACCCAGAGTCCAGGTTCCACAGAGGGGAACATTTGAAAGACTTCAAGGCCTCCCCTGCCATCGGATGCTCATAGTCCTTCTGCAACTGACATGGGGCTGGGCAAGCACACTCAGAGGGCAGATTGGGTGTTCCTTATGTCAGCCTCCTCATCTTACAGAGATGGCCACCCTCCAGATCTGGCCCAGGTGTAGACCAAAGGAGGCAATGTCTCTCTGTAACAAGCCACCCTTGCCAACAGCCCTAGGCTCCCAGCCTCTGGTTATCTATAGACTGCTACGGGCATTCCACTAATCAATGCTCTGTACTCGTAGACTTTTTCTTATTCCTTTACACACTTCTGTTTCAGTTATATATTGTCATGTAACAAATTACCCCAAACTTAGTGACATGCAGCAATCCCCGGATGGAGCTACTTGTGCCTCCCCAGGTGGGAGCTGCAAAGCTGAAGCTAGGGAAGGCGGCTTGGAACAGTATTATTCTTCCATTCCTAAACACACGGGAATTTATTTTAGAGGGCAATCTTCTTAGATCTTTCTTCCCCTCTCTAACCCTCAGGCCAACTTTGACCATTCCCAGCCTAGCAGATTTAGTCATTCCTCAGTCTCTTGGGTGTGTGGCACTGTAGCAGTGTCCAGAAACACTCAGGATCCTGATGGGCTAAAAAAGCACTGTGACCTGGGACTCGGCACCCCTGATTCTATCAGTCACTCTCCAAGTGACTTTGGACATGTATTCAAGCCTCTCTGGGCCTCAGTTTCCCCATCTGACAAATCAGAGCCTTGACCTTGAAGGGATCTCCATGATCCCTTCAGAACCCCAGGAGAAAGGCGATTCTGGCACACCAGGAACACCTAAAAATTCCATCCTCGACCTCGAGTTTATTTTCTGTCTTTTGCCCTTACTGCTGGCTAGCTTACTCTTGCTGTAATTTATTTAACTGAGCCGTGCTGAGCAGTTTGGAACTGAGTTTGCATGAATCACTGTCCATAAAATCAAGTTAAGTGGATTTCATTCCACACGGTGCACCTGTGTATATATGCGGGGAGAAGAAGCTGGATTTTCTTGGCTCTCCCAGACCGCCGCTGGAATTGCTTCTCTTCAGATACAGCATTCGCCCTGTATTTATAGTCCATTGTTATAACAGCCTCGTGTTGGATGCAATTTTTCCTGCAGATCATTTTATATAGCTGTCCTGTTTCCCTAGCTCGCTGGAAAAGCTGACGTTGATTTTCTCTATTTTATCGGAGTTGGCAAATCAGATTCAACTTCATTCAGTCATTCAACAAATTTTTATTGAGTGTTATGTGAAGTCACACTGAGCTAGGTATAGGGGTGGAGGTGAAGGGGAAGTGTCATTCTGTTCGAAGACCCCACAAACTCTGTGAAGCGTTATGTGACAACCCAGGGATTAAATAATGCCAGAGAACGTAGCTAGGCAGAAAATGGGAAATTCAGCGTGTTGGGTGGAAGAAGAAGCCAACCAAGGCGTGTGATTGGAGGAGGATTATAGAGAGTTTGGGAGGGATGTCAACATTGTGAGGCTGATTTCTGTTCGGACCACTGCCCACATTTCCCCCCTCCCCACTCCTATCTGACATAACCTTCACAAGAATTGTTTCAGCTCACCATTTTGTAAAAGGATATGATCAGGAAAAAAAAAATGGTTTGAGTGGTGATGAGCGTTTATAGGAAGAATTGCCCAAAGGGTCTGCTCTGGTGCTTGTGAAAATATATTTTGGAGCCAGTGTGAGGGATTATAAAGGGATTTATTTCATTTTGTAACACAGCCAAAAGCACAGGCTGACTATGACTAAAATGGTGGTTTGGGGGACTGGCTGTTCGGATCTTTGTTCTTATTTTCTATCTTGATAGAGAATGTGCAATCTTTACTCTGTCACAGGATAAATACTTCACAGTTCTTCTGGTTGATTTCAAATATTTTTAAAATTCTATTCCATTTACCCTCTCTGGTACTCTGGGAGACATACTGGGGTGTCAGAGAAGGGCACGGTGGGGCTGCTCCCCTCCACGGACTCTATGTTTATGGCCATACAGTCCTTTTGAGAAAAAACGAGTTGCTTGAAAAGACTTAAATTTCAGATGCACCTGTGTTTGTATCCAGGACTCATGCAAAATGTGATTTGCTTAATAGATTCTGTTGGTCATGCTGTCTTGGGACAAGATGTGCCCACGTTTTCCCAGCAACCATTTGGGAAATTGAATACCCAGATGGTGCTTTAGGCTGGCTGGTCTCTGCCACAAGACAGTGCCACTTCTGTCCTGGAGGACTAATAGAATGACCTAGTGAGCAGTGTTGTCCAACAGAAATGTAATATGAGTGTACATATGTAATGTAAAAATTTCCAGTAGCCACATGAACAAGTAAAAAGAAACAGGTGGGATATATTTTAATAATATATTTATTTGACTTGATATATCTAAAATATTACCATTCCAACATATTCATATAAAAATGATTAATAAGCTATTGGACATTCTTTATTTTCATACTAAGTCTTCAGAGTTTGGTGTGTATTTTACATGATAGCGTATCTCAATTCACACTAGCCACATCTTAAGTATTTAATAGCTACATGTGGTAAGAGACTACCGTTTTAGGTAGCTTGGATCTAGAATTCTCTATCAATTCTTCCACAGACCGCTTGGAGCCCTGGGGGGGGTCTCTTGTTTTAACTTTTGTAGGCAAGGAAAAGCCAAATTTAGGAATCTCTCTCTACTTAGCACCTTGACTGTATAGTTGTCTCTTTTAGCCCCAGAGAATGGAGTCTGGTAAATTTCCAGGGCCTTCTGTATGGTACCCATCACCACCCACCATATTTATGCCACATGTACACTTGTCTGTCCCTCCCTGACCCCCTGCTAACCACTAATCTGCTTGCTGTCTCTATGGATTGGCTTATGCTGGATATTCCATGTAAATGGACTCACACAATATGTGACCTTTCTTATCTGGCTTCTTTCACTTAGCATAATGTTTTCAAGGTTCATCCATGACGTAGGATCTATCAGTACTTCATTCTTTTTTATTGCTAAATAATATTCTATTTTATGGACATATCATATTTTATTTCTGTATCATCTATTGATGGACATTCAGGTTGTTTCTACCTTTTGGCTATTGTGAATAATGATGCTATAAACATTCATGTACAAGTTTCTGTTTGACTATCTGTTTTAACTTCTTTTGGGTATATACCTGGGAGTAGACTGGCTGGGTCATATGGTAATTCTATGTTTAACTTTTTGAGGACTGGCCAATCTGTTTTCCAGGATGGCTGAATCGTTTTTCATTTCCACCATCAATAGATGAGGCTTCCAACCAATTTCTCCACATCTTTCCCAATCCTTTTTATTTTCCACTTTTTGTTTTGTTTCTTAAATTTTAATTATGGCAACCCTAGTGGGTCTGAAGTGGTATCTCACTGTAGTTTTTTTAAATTAATAAACTTTATTTTTTACAGCAGTTTTAGTTTTACATCAAAATTAATGGAAAGTACAGAGAGAGTTCCCATAACCACTCAGTCCCCACACACGTCCCCGCTAGTGACACCCTGCACCACAGTGGTACGTTACATGGACACATCAGAATCACATGCAGCCCACAGTCTACATTTAGATTTACTCTTGGTGTCACACATTCTGTTGGTTTTGACAAGTATAAAATGCCACGTATCCATCATTGCAGTATCGTACAGTGTAGTTTCACTGCCCTAAAAATCCTCTCTGCTCTGCCTCATTGTGGTTTTGATTTGCATTTCCCTAATGACTAATGGCATTTAGTATCTGTCTAGCGGTTTTTAAATAGTGCCTTGAGAAGCCCCCTCAGGGGCCACCATGGTGAGGAAGAGAGGGCTGAGCAGTAGCAGGAGTGTTCAAGACCCTGCCCGCTAGCTACCACAAGCGCTCCACTTGCCTCTCTTTGACAGGTTTTGACTTCTCATGAAATATTCTATGTGAGCAAAGGATTCTGAGGCTGACGTAAATTTGGCAGTCGCTTACCTAGATTTGTGTTCTCCACCTCTCCACTTGGCTGGTGTCTTGAGAGAGGCAACTTCCAAAACCAAGAGTGGAGCCCTATTTTTCTGACTCCTGGTCCCATTCCCCTTCCACTATACCACGCTGTCAGTAATAACAGCGATAATAATGATAATTGCCACCTATTAATGCTTACCCAGTGGCAGGTGCTGTCGTAAGCACTGTCATGTAATCCTCTCAAAATAACTCTGTGAGGTTTGTGCCACTATGAGGCACATATCACACTTAGAATAGAAATCTTCATTGTGGCTTGCAAGATCCCTTTTCATCCTGCCCTTCTTCCATTCTACTCCAGCCACGTGACTCTACCCCAGCCACACGATGTTCCTGCTGTCCCATGTGAAGGCCAGCACGTTCCCACTCTGAAGGCCTTCTCATCACTCTCCTCTCCTGTCCCCCTTCAGACAAACTCTTACATTGTATAGTTTCCATAGATCTTTCCATAATAGATTATGGGGTTTTCTCCAAAGCCCCTATAAGTCAACAGTGATACCTTCCTTTTAAAATTAAGGAAGCTCAGTCTTAGCTCAGTAAAATTAATTGCTCAAGGTTATACATTCCCATATTCACATGCTTATTCATTTAAAAAATGTTTTTAAACCTATATTTGATGCTAGGAACTGGGATAGATGTTATGTAGGAAAAAAAGATAAAAGAGGAAAAGAAAATCCTTGTCCTCAAGGAGCTTACAATTAGTAGGAGAGGTGAGACAGGAGCACAAATATCTCTAGTACAAGGTAAGAATTTGGACTGTGATATGTAATACTCGTGCACATGCACGTACACAAGGATTTCATCAGAACTGGATGCAGTTGCATACCGAGGGAAACCCCAATAACAGAGGCTTAAATAAGAGAGCTATCTATTGCTTGGTCACGTAAAGGAGGTCTGGAGGTAAACAGAGTCCTGACCCTGGAGCCATCAGAGCTCCATGCCCTTTCCATGCTTCTGCTCGACCACCTTGAAAGTGGTTTCCATTATCGTGGTTCAAGATGGCGCTTTACCCAACACTGTTCTGCATTCCAAGCAGAAGGAGGAGGAAGGCAGGGAGGGCAAAAGTGGAGCCCTTCCCAGCTGATTCGATTCCCTCTAAGCATCCTTCCTGGAGGTACTGCCTACACTTCTACTTAGATCTCATTGACTGACGTGTGTTCACTTAGCCTCAGTTAATTGCAAGGGAAACTGGGAAATGAAATATTTTTAGCTTATCTTTTGTCACATCAAGTAAAATTCGGGTTCTATTCCAAAGAATGAGGGGAGAATGGAATATTTGGAGACACCTAGCAGTCTACCATAGACATTTTTTTTTTTTTTTTTGAGACAGAGGCTTTGTTGCCCAGGCTAGAGTGAATGCCGTGGCGTCAGCCTACCTCACAGCAACCTCAAACTCCTGGGCTCAAGCAATCCTCCTGCCTCAGCCTCCCGAGTAGCCGGGACTACTGGCATGTGCCGCCATGCCCGGCTAATTTTTTCTATATATATTAGTTGGCCAATTAATTTCTTTCTATTTATAGTAGAGACGGGGGTCTCGCTCTTGCTCAGGCTGGTTTCGAACTCCTGACCTTGAGCAATCCGCCCACCTCGGCCTCCCAGAGTGCTAGGATTACAGGCGTGAGCCACCACGCCCGGCAACCATAGACATTTATTTGAAGCACTTTCTAATACTAAAAATTTGGAAATAATGTAAATATTTAAAAACATGATTGGCTCAATAAATTAATTGATTCATTAATACCATACATGCTTAAATATTACATTTTAGAAGAACTGTTAATGGTATGGTAAAATATTTATGATAATATTAAGTGAAAATAATAATTACTACTGTTCTAAGAAAATAAGGCTGGGCAAGGTGGCACACACCTATGGTCCCAGCTACTTGGGAGGCTGAGGCAGGAGGATTGCTTAAGCCCAGGAGTTTGAGGTTGCTGTGAGCTAGGCTGACGCCACGGCACTCACTCTAGCCTGGGCAACAAAGCAAGACTCTGTCTCAAAACAAACAAACAAAAAGAGCCACAAAAGAAGAACAGCTACTTGATGATATAAAAGAATTATGGTATTGTGGTTATCTTTAATAAGAGTCCTTATTGTTTACAGATATATTTATGGATGCAATGATATGCTGTGTGGAATTTGCTATATAGTGGAGGAAGAAAATGGGTGAGGCAGGGAACATAGATAAAACCAGAATGGCCATATGTTGATAATTGTTGAAGCTGTGAATGGATAAATGGAGATTTATGATCTTATTTTCTTTTTTATGCATGTCTGAAAATTTCCATAATAAAAGGTTTTAAAAATGGATTAAGTATGAGTCACTGAATCTCAGTCTCATTTTTCAAATGGACTAATAATGGACCTCTCTCACAAGGAGGAATGGGGATTGCATGAAATGATAGGGTATGCGAAAATACTTTGAGATGTATAAGGACGTCAGAAATGACAGTGACCCCTGTCAGGATGGGGCTGGCATAAAACCCATCATTGAGGGGCAGTGGCCAGGATTTCTGACTCTTCACGCCTGGGGTCTTTCCCTGCCCACCTTGCCTTCCCCCATCATCCCTGGGAGGTGGCAGGGAGTGCTGGGATAGCCATATGCAATGCACAGCTCAGGGAGGCAGGTTCCATTGCCAGCCTCTCAGGCCTCCACCCTCCCCTCCAGCTACGGACAAGACCACTGTATGCATACATGCTGCCCATTCACCTGCAGGAGGCTGGGTCACTGTCAAGGTGCTCCACTAACGGGCTGTGTGGTCTCAGGCAAGTGAGAACCTTATTGCCTCTTCTAATCAAGGAAGGGGTTGAACACATTGATTTCCAAAGAGTCTTTCAACACTGATTTTCTCAACGACCCTGATTCCTTGGTTCTGGGACTCTCTGCCCTTGATGTTTTTGGAAGATAAATGTTAATAATATTAGCAACAACAACAGCCAACATTTACTGAGTGCCAACTATGAACCAGGCATAAGGCTAAGCACCTTATAAGCTTTAATTCATTTAATTCTGACAACCTTTATGAGGAACGTCTCGTTTTTATACATGAAAAGATAAGCTCAGAAAGGGTAAATTGATCAAGGTTGCAGGGGCGGTAAGTAGTAGAGATGGGTTTCAAACCAGAGCAGTCTGGCTCCAGAGACCAACAGGAGAAAGCAGCAGATTGCCTGGCGCACAATTCCAGCTCTGTCCAGAAGGTTACATCCATCTGACTATTTCCACACTAAATTCTGGAGTTCCTGACAAAGCCCTGAAACTCAGGAAAGATGACCCCAGTGCTTCTCCCGGGGAATGAGGCGCCATCTAGGCATTCCTTGGTGGCAGCAGAAGGAACAGGCTTGCAATGACCCACTCTGGTTAAGCAGACACCAGACCGATGGTCAGTTGGCATGGACCAATGTGGTCTCATGGGTTCTTCACAGCTGTGATAGTTTTGATTAGTCCATGTCTATGCATACCAGTTAGCAAATATTTTTAATGTCACCTGGATAGAGAGAAGAATATCTTGTTTGTAGGGATTTAGAAGGTGGACAGTCTTCTTAGGGGAGGGTCGGGAGATTCTCAGAAAATGGTAGCTTTCTGGCTTGGGTAGATAACTGAGCCATGTGCCTGATAGCCCTTCAAAGTCATGTGTAGGGCCCAGGGGCTCTTAAATACTGCTGGACTGGCTGTTCTCATTTGGAAAAACTCGTAACCACCAGAAGCATTCTAGAATAGAAACATGTTGTTGCCAGCCCGGTTTCACCATTCCCTTCTTCAGTAACGCCCACTTGATATTTCTTTGGGGAACCAGCCCTTTCTCCTCACTTAGATTCTTGGTGGGGGACTGTCTACCAGGGAGCCCACCCTCCAGGGCCAAAGGAGGGCCAGGGCACCCAGGGAGGCCACTCCCATGCCTGCTTGGACTATGAACCTTGAATCTAAAGACACAAAGACAGAAAACAGCACAGATGCACCCCCTAAACAGCACTGCTGAGAAAGAAGCCCTGGTGGCTAATATTTCTGAGACCCACCTAGTTAGCCTTTTTCTCCAATTATGCACTATAGAGTAACATTACTTTTATTTTCTGAAGTTATCCAGAGTCCTTTATTCTATAACCAAATAAACCCCTAACTCAGTCGGGGTTCCATATCTAATGTCAGTGCTTTTTTTTTCTTAGGAGTTTTCAATCCTAAAAGACAGACCTTTCCTTCCTGGCCCAAACTCCCCCAACCCCAGGACCTAAGTCCTTTCTCTTCCATTTCCTTCCAGAGCTTCCTGAGCCGGGGTGGGAAAGGGCTCTTTTCAATGTGCTAAGCTTTACCTTGAGGGATGAGTGAAGACACCCTTTAAATTACCTATAAAACCCTTTGATTCACTCAGCAGAGGTTGCCATGGGCAATTTGCTAAGCTTATTGATTATTTTCTGTTTAAATTAAAGTTTGATGTCCTGGAACAGGCTGTGCAGTGCATGGAGTTAATGGAAAAGGTTGAGATCCAGGGGAGAGACACTCGCTGGGGAAATGGAGGGTATTCAAGGGGAAAACAGGGAGTCTATGAAGAGGAGATTGTCAGCACCAAGTTGTAGTAAATATGATGGTGATAAAAAAAAAAAGATAGAGAATGGAATTCTTTTACGGAGAAAGGCAGCTTCCCAGACATCTAAAGCCTCTGGGAGACAGTGGGAAAAAATGTATTCATTGAACAAATATTTGTTATGTGCCAGGCACTGTTCTGGGCACTGGGGAAAGATAGTGAAATCACTGTCCTTGACTTTGTGCTCTAAATCAGTGGTTCCCAAAGTGTGAGCCCTGGTGCAGCCGAATCCCTGTTGCCTGGGAATGTGTTAGACATGCAAATGCTCAGGCCCCACCCTCACATGTACTGAATCAGAAACCCCGAAGGTGGGGCCCAGCCCCTTCCAAGGTGAATCTGGCGTGTGCTATAGTTTGAGAACCACTATTCCAGATCTTAAGCCTTGGAGCAGCAACCCTCAGGCTTCTGTGAACCAAGAGCTCGGTTCGAGTCAGTGCTATCTTTGACAACATCTGTCGAGTATTTATCCTTGCCAGGTATTACACTACCATGATGTGTGGGTCATCTCATTTCATCCTTACCACAGCCTTTCAGAGGGAAGATGGAATGGAGGCACGTTGGAAGTAAGTGGGGTAGGTAGAATGCAAACACTAGAGCTTAGCGTTTCTGCCCTACTGTATCCAGACACCAAACTCCCACAAGCTCTGTGACTCATTGTGACCGGCGAGCGCTGATCTTCAGATAGACACAGAACCGTGGTTCCCCCAGATGATCTCTGTTGTGGGCTGGGTTTTTCGACGCTTGAGAAGGAAGAGGATGTCAAGGCCGGGCAGGCGAGTGGGATGGACTGGGAAGAAGGCAGGCGGCATGTTGCCTGCGGGGGGAAGCCAGGCTGGCAGCCCCACCTTG
The DNA here is from genome assembly GCA_008750895.1 of Mirza zaza. Lineage (NCBI taxonomy): Eukaryota > Metazoa > Chordata > Mammalia > Primates > Cheirogaleidae > Mirza > Mirza zaza. The sequence continues at coordinate 78,418 of VSMD01045029.1, read as the reverse complement.
CACAGTTATTCTCAGCTACGGGAGGCTGGAAGTCAAAATCATATCAGACTGATCAGCTACGGGAAAATCTCTTCAATTCAGACGAAAAGGGACTTCACTTCGTGACGAAGTGAGGTAGTCAAGCTCTTTAGCTCTTCCACGTACAGTGTGTGTCAGTGTCGCAAAATCATTTCCTGTGGTTGCCATAACAATCACCACACGCATAGTGGCTTAAAACATCACGGATTTATTCTCTTACCATTCTAGAGGTCAGAAGTCTAAAATCAGGGTGTTGGCAGAGCTGTATTCCGTCTGGAAACTTCAGGAGAAAATCTGTTTCCTTTCCTTTTCCAGCTTATAGAGGCTGCCTGCATCCCTTGGCTTGTGGCCCCTTCCTCTATCTTCAAAGCCAGAAGCATAGCCTCTTCTCTCCTGACATCTGCTTCCATTCTTCTAATTCTCTCTGACTCTTAGACTCCTGCTTCTCTCTATTGCTCTCTTTCCTCCCACCTTTTTTTTTTTTTTTGAGACAAGGTCTTGCACAGTTGCCCAGGCTAAACTGCAGTGGCTTCATCATAGCTTACTGCAACCCCAAACTCCTGGGCTTGAGTGGTCTTCCTGCCTCAGTCTACTGAGAAGCTGAGACTACAGGTGCTTACCACACCCAGCTAATTTTTCTATTTTTTGTAGTGAAGGGGTCTCCCTCTTGCTCAGGCTGGTCTTGAACTCCTGGCCTCAAGTGATCCTCCCGCCTAGGCCTCCCAAGTGCTAGGATTATAGGATTACAGCCAGTGCACTGGCCCTGTCTCTCTCTTATAGGGACACTTGTCATTATATTGGCTCTACCTAGATTATCCAGGAGAATTTTCCCATCACCAGAACCTGATTTAATCACATCATCAAAGTCATTTTTGCCATCTAAGGTAAGAAATTTATAGCTTCTGGGAATTAGGAGGTGAATTCCCTCCTCCTCTTTGGGGAGGGAAGCACCATTCCATTTGCCATACTCTGTGACCTTAGGAAAGTCATTTTTCTTTCTGAAAGCCTTCATTTGTCAAAAAAATGGGGATTATACTATTTCTTGGTCTTAATCTTACAGGAATATGTATGTAAGTCATTTCAATCACAGATGTAAATATTATTATTGCCTCAGTGTCCTCATTTGACAAATGAGATGAGTAATGTTTCTTCTTTATTCAGGTAAAGATACGTATTGTTTACCTACCCTGTGCAATGTTGTGTTCCTGTTGCATTGGAAAGGGCTCACACAGTGTCTGCTACAGAAAAAAAAAACTTGATAAAAGGTAGTTGCGGTAGTTGTGTAAGTTAGTTAGATTTTCGAGCCTTAAATATGTGTCAGCAGCAGATGATTCTCTTGAGGAACCAACCATCTGATGACTCAGATCATCGTGCAGTGTTCGGAAGGAAAGCAATAAGCTCAGGCCCCAAGATGCTCCCGTGATTGTGAACTCGGGAGGGTCTGTCCACTGAGCTAACGGAGTGTCAAAACAAGCCTCTGTGTCTCCCGTGTCAGGTGACAGGCTTAGGGCTGCTTGTGCCCACCAGAGGCTGTTGTTGCCACTCCCCTGGAACTGCATTTGTTGGCGGTCAGGGGAGCAAAAAGCCGCAGCCCTGTCCACCAGAAGAGAGACATTAAAGTTGATTAAGTGAGTGGGCCAATTAGCATCTGGCTGCCTGCAGCGTGGAGTTAATTAGCCTCTACAAAACAACAACAGCTGCCTTAATGGTGGGGCAGGAGGCCCAGTGGAGAGGAGCCATGGGAAGAGAAGTGATAGACCTAGTGCTTAATAACTTGGCTGCTGTGGCCCTGCCCCACTAAAATGTAGAATGAAACCCAGGGCAAACCTCACTGCTGCTTCCAGATCGTGCGTGGTGTAGAGAACCACAGTCTCTGCCCCGTACGGAGAGGCCAAACTCACATCTCAGACTTGAGTGTCTTTTTGAGACTGTCTGGAACAATTTAGTTTGCATTCTGACAAAAATCACTACTCTATATACACTTTGTCTGAGTCCTCAACTCCATAATTCACACTGTTTTCTAGTGGCAATATTTTGTCCTTAATACAAAAATAATACATTCTTATTGAGGGACATTTGGAAAGTACAGAAAAACACAAGAATAAAACAGTCCCTTGATCCCGAGATAGATTCATTCATTAGCCATTTACTGTTCACCTACTTAATGCCACTGCTCTTCAAGGCATTCAGAAAAACATACATCATCGGTTTAGTTTTTTTCTCCCTGCAAATACATATGCTGTTTTACAAATTGGATTCACTGCGTATGATCTTTAATAATCCACTATTTTTAGCAGTATGTCACCAACATTTTCTCTATCTCATTAAAATATTTTTTTAACTACTAAGCCGCTATAGTTCCACTAATTATGCTACCTTGTAGCCGTCCATTTATTTACGCCTCCTGCCTCTTCTAACAAAGTGCTTGAGGGTAGAGACAGCATCTTTTATTACCACTATGGCCTCAATAGATCAGAGCTTAGATCAGAGCCAAGCTTTTGGGAGCCACTTATTAAAGATGGGATGAATGAGTAAGTAGATGAGTGAATGAATTTAACCAATCCCCTTTTTGTGGGCTCAGGGTGTTCACACTTCTTTGCCAAGAAAAAAGATGTTGTTGTATTAATTAAGATTGCTTTCAACTGCAAGTGACAGAAAACACTCCAAAGCAGTGGCTTGAACAAGATAGAAGTTTCTGTGATTTATTTTTTGTAGGAGTCCAGGAAATTAGTCCAGGGCTGGCGTGGTGCTTTGCTATCCATTGGCGTGGACTCCCATTTGCAGCGTCACCTCGTTGTTCAGAACGGCTAGTAAAGTTGCGGCCACATTCCAACCAACAGCAAGGAAGGGAAAGGGAAGAAGGACATGGACCCTTCCTTTAAAGACCCTTCCTGGAAGTTCTACTTACCACTCTGTCTGCATTCTTTCTTTTTTTTTTTTTTTTTGGAGACAGAGTGTCACTCTTGTTGCCCCAGCTAGAGTGCTGTGGCATCAGCCTAGCTCACAGCAACCTCAAACTCCTGGGCTCAAGCAATCCTCCTGCCTCAGCCTCCCAAGTAGCTGGGACTACAGGCATGCGCCACCATGCCTGGCCAATTTTTTCTATATATTTTTAGTTGGCCAGTTAATTTCTTTCTACTTTTAGTAGAGACGGGGTCTCACTCTTGCTCAGGCTGGTCTCGAACTCCTGAGCTCAAAGGATCTGCCTGCCTCGGCCTCCCAGGGTGCTAGGATTACAGGCTTGAGCCACTGAGCCATGTCTGCATTCTATTAGTGGGGATTTGGTAACATGACCATATCTAACTGCGAGAAGTCTGGGAAAGGTGGTCTTCCTTATGCAGCTAATATTCAGGGATACTGTCAGCAAGGAAAAGGGGAAGAAAACTGGAGAATCATTAGCTAGGTTGACCCTGGCCTTTCTAGCCAGCTTTTTCCTAATTCCACCCTTAGTTTTCTCCAGATTGGGGTCTGCATATCTGTCGGGTCAGCCTGGCTTCTTGGAGTCAGGCCTGGAACCAGTGCACTGGGAGGGTTTTAGTGCCTTCATCTCCCTGCTGTAAGCTTCGTCTTGCCAGTTGACGTAGTCATCGCCAAAGATCGACTCAATAAAGATGCCCCATTTCCCAGAGGATGGTTTTCCAATTAGTGCAAAGAGGAAGTTCCAGCTGTGAGGACAGGAATCCGAGTTTCTGAAATGCAATGATTATTAGTAACAATCAGTCAAACAGCTTCACAGGACAATGGAGAAAAAGCCAGCTCTCAAGGCGGCTACGTGGGACAAGGATGACGGGCTGCCTGTGACAAGAGGCAGTGGGCTCAAATGCAATGTGGCCAGGCCCCTGAGACAGCGAGGGACTTTGTAACAAGGTTTTACTGCCTGCAGTAAAAATCCTGCCAAAATGCATTCAGCAACGTGCAGGGAGACGTGTATTCATTATTATGCCCCTAGCAGCTATCGCAGGAAACCATCTGGGCTCAGTTGGCCTATAAATTTGCAACTTGCAGTTGGGTGGGCTACAGGGACTCGGCCAAGCAGGAAGTCAAGGTGTGAAGTGGATCTGGCAGGTTCTACACACAGAGCTAACTCCGAAAGTTGCCATTCTTGGCAGTTATTTTTCCTCTTAATGTTTTATTGTGAAATATATCACACACACAGAAAAGTGCATAAAACATAAATGTACACTTTAACAAATTATCATAAAGTGAATACATCTGTAACAATTACCCAGGTCAAGAAATAGGACATGACCAGCCTTCCAGAAATCTCCTTTTTCCTAAACACAACGCCCTTTTCTCCCCCAAGACAACAATCCTTACTTTGCGTATAACTTCCTTTGCTATTTTGTCATTTTGCTATTTTGCCACCCCACAATGACAGTTTGTCAATTTTTGAACTTTATATTGTTATACAGAATCATAACGTCCATACTCTTTTGTGTCTGGATTTATTTTTTTGTGCTCAACATTATCTTTGTAATATTTATTCATATCGTATAAGGCTTTATACTCCATAAAGCCTAGTTTGTTCATTTTTTTTTACTGAATATTTTTCTACTTAATCTATTTTACTGGTGTTGGACATTTTACTGTTCCTGGACATTTGGGCTGCTTTCGGTTTGGGTTTATTACAAATAATGCTGCCAGGGACATTCTCGTACATATATCCTTGTGCACATATATATGTATGAGTTTCCTGACAGCTGTGATTCTCAAACTTCAATGTGCATGAAAATAGTTTGCTAAAAATGCAGATTCCTGGTCCTTCTCCCTAGAGATTCTGATTCAGTACATGTAGGGTAGGGCCCATGAGTTTTCACTTCTGACAAATTTCTGGGTGATAATGATGCTACTGACCTTTGGAACCGGCCCTTGAGTAGCGATACAAGGCAGGGGTTGGCAAACTCCAGCCCACAGGGCAAATCTGGCCTACAACCTCTTTTGTACAGTCCATGAATTAAGAATGATTTTTGCATTTTTTAATATTTGGAAAAAATCCAAAAAAAAATAATATTTCATGACACATTATATGTAATCGATTATATGAAATTCAAATTTCAATGCCCATAAATAAAGTTTTTTTTAGGCTTTTTTGTTTTTTCCTCCCATCCAAGTATTAACCAGGCCTGATCCTGCTTAGCTTCTGAGATAGATGAGATCAGGGCATTCAGGGTGGTGTGGCCATAAACTTTTGTGTTTTTTTTCTCAGAGATGGGATGTTGCTATTTTGCCCAGGCTGGACTTGAACTCCTAGGCTCAGACTATTCTCCTGCCTTAGCCTCCTGTGTAGCTGGAACTGTGGACTTGCACCTCCACAGCTGGCTCATAAATAAAGTTCTGGGGCACACAGCCACACCAATTTTTTTATGAATTATCTACGACTACTTTAACACTCAGCAGACCTGAGTAGTTGCAAGAGACCCTATAGGCTACAAAGCCATAAATATTTAGTTTTTGATTTTTTACAGAAAAAGTTTTCTGATGCTTGATTTAGCATATATACTCTTGAGTGGAATTACTGTGTCATAGGGTATGCATTTGTATTAATATCACCTTTAGCAGATAATGTCTGTTTTTCGAAGTGGTTGTACCAGTTTACATTCTCATCAGCAGTGGATGAAAGTTCCTATTGCTCTACATTTTTGCCAACACTTTCTTTTGTCAGATTTTAAATTTTAGCCAATCTATTGATTGTGCAGTGGTATCCCATTGTGGTTTTAATTTGCATTTTCCTGATCACTAATAGATGTTAAACACATTTTCTAGTTGTTTTTTGTTTTTTGTTTTTTTTTTTCCGAGACAGGGTTTCCCTCTGTCACCCTAGCTAGAGTGTAGTGGCATCATCATAGCTCACAGCAACCTCAAACTCCTGGGCTCAAGCAGTCCTCCTGCCTCAGCCTCCCAAGTAGCTGGGACTACAGGCCCACGCCACCACACCCAGCTAATCTTTCTATTTTTTGTAGAGATGGGGGTGTCTCGCTGTTGCTCAGGCTGATCTTGAACTACTGACCATAAGCTATCCTCCCGCCTTGGCCTTTCAAAGTGCTAGGATTACAGGCATGAACCACCACACCCAGCCATTTTCTAGTGCTTGTTAGACATTTGGATTTCCACTTTAGGAAATACCTGTTCAAATCTTTTGCCCCTTTTCCATTGTGTTATCTATCCTTTTCTCTGTGTATTCTGGACACGATTCCTTTGTTGTTGACATGTGTTGCGAATGTCTTCTCCCACTCTGGGGCTTGCTTTCTCGCTACGTCTTTTGATGGACAGAAGTTTTCTTTTTTCTTTTTTTCTTTTTCTCTGCACCCTGCTGAGAAAGAAGTTTTTAATTTTAATATAGTCAAACATCAAACATTTTTTTTGGGTTGTTTAAGAACTCTTTGGATTTTTTTCCATCTTGAGACCATGAAAATATTGCCCTGTATTATCTTTTAAAAAGCTTTATCATTCTACCTTTCACATTTAGGTCTTAGGTCACCTAGAGTTGACTTATTATACATGGTGTGAGGTAGGGGTCCAATTCTATTTCATGGATTTGTCATTTTTCCAACACCATTTATTAAAAGACCACCCCTTTGCTGCTGCTCTACAGAGATATTTTTGCCATAAAGCAAATATCTCTATATATGTGGGCCTGTTTCTGGGCTCTTTCTATCTCACTGCTTTGTCTATCCTCATGCTAATATGACATACACTTAGTTACTATGGCTTTATATGTGTTGAAATTTGGTAAAGCAAGTCTTCTACACCTTGTTCTTCTCTTTTTCAACAGTTTTAGCTATTTTTGGCTTTGGAAGATTTTTCCTCCTTAATTTGTTCACAAAGAGCATGCAGTTGATGGACAGTGAAAAGTCACTCATGACTGATAGTGGGGTCAATTAGCACAACCTCTTTGGGAAGCAATTTGGTGATACTCTGATTATTGAGTCCTAGCACTTTGGGAGGCCAAGGCAGGAGGATAGCTTGTGGTCAGTAGTTCAAGATCAGTCTGAGCAAGAGTGAGATACCCCATCTCTACAAAAAAATAGAAAAATTGGCTGGGCATGATGATGTGCACCTGTAGTCTCAGCTACTTGGGAGGCTGAGGCAGGAGGACTGCTTGAGCCTAGGAGTTTGAGGTTGCTGTGAGCTATGATGATGCCACTGCACTCTAGGTAGGGTAACAGAGTGAAACCCTGTCTCAAGAACATCAACTTTAACCCAGTAATTCTATTTCTAGGACTCCATCAGAAGGTAATATCCAAAGTCAAAATTTAAAACAGGGGGAAAGTGTTTGACTCAACAAACAATCAGATTTGAAGTCAGATCTGTGCTAAATGCTAGAGGTACAATGACAAGGAAACTCACTCCTGACTTCCGGAAATTTCAGGTCTCTTTAGAGGAAATAGCCACATAAATAGATCATTTCAATCCAATGTAGCAAATCACATAGAGGTATATACAAACATCATGTGCACAAAGATGTTTATTTTAGCATTCTTTACAATAGGGGGAAATTGAAACAACTTAAATGTCAGGCAAAGGAGGAATGGGTAAGTTATGCTATATCCAGATGATGAAATATTGTACAGTTATTAAAATAAAGACTGGGCCGGGTATGATAGCTCATGCCTATAATCCCAGCACTTTGGGAGGCTGAGGTGAGAGGATGGCTTGAGGCCAGGAGTTTGAGACCAGCCTGTACAACATAGTAAGACCCTGTTTCTACAAAAAATAAAAATAACAAAAAATAAAATAAAAAAATAAAGACTGTAGCAACACAAATAGATGATTTTGATATAATGTTAAGTGAAAAAGAGTGGAACACAATGCTGCTGAGAAAAAGTAATTATATCTGTGGAGAAAAAAAGTAGATTCATTGGAAAAAATACTGGAAGGAATATACCATAATGGTAATAGTTGTTTATGAAGATAGGTGATTTTCTTTCTCTTTTCTGTTTTCCAAACTTTCAATTATGTGTTTATATAAATTTACAGTAAAGATATAAGTAAGAAACAACTTTCTATTGCTGACTGACTCCTTTTTTCCAAAGTGTCTGCCATGTGCCAGTCAGTGTGCTAAATGCTTTCCAGGTGTGATATCATTTAATCCTCAGAGCCCTTGTGGGGTAGATGTTCTAAGGTATTATCTCCTCATGAACAAAGAGAGGAGAAGGAAGCTTAGAGAGGTGAAGGAACTTGCCCCAAGTCCCACAGTGGGAGGCAGAGCTGAGACATGGCCACAAATCCACCAGGCTCCAGTGGTCTTAACCATGGCACCAGCAGCTTCTACTTGTCACACAACTGCGGGGTCTTTCAGGGGGAAGCAGGTTCATAGGTGGTTAAGGTGCTATTCTGCCAAGAAGTAAAGCCTCTAGAACCTTCTTTTCTTAGCCTCATCTCATACTAACCAGCTGGGTGACCCCAGACAGTGAACCAAATCAGCTTATTCTTCTGTCAGATGCAATAAATAGACCTCATAGGTTGCTGCGTTGATTAATGACATAATATATATATATATATATATATATATATATATCCCATGTCCTACAAAAAGGAGACACTTGTGAACTTATTTCTCTCTACCCAAGGACACAGGAAACTTTAAAAAGCCCCAGCCTTTTCCTGTCACTTGGCCTCTGGTTATTGTCCTGGGTGTAATGGAGTGGAAAACTCTGTACACAGCTCTCTCTGACAGTGAATTTCTAATCTCAGAAACCTTAATGGTTTTTGTCAACCTGATTGTCCAGTGAGAGCGGATTAGGAGAATGACTTCCCTTGTCACTGGAAAGTTGACTTGCTTCATAGCATTTCTCCTGGTGCCAGTGGGAGGCATGATCGATACAACACGGACCTGAACATGCACCTGTGCTTTCGGGGCTGAGGATGGAGGCCGGGAGTTCCATTTAAGCGCCTTCAGCCATTTCCAAGTAGACCCGGCGTGATGTGCATTAAGCAGTTCAGGCCGGTGACCCAGAGCTCCGCAGGCTGAGGGGCAAACCAGAAATCGAGCAGTAGCTTTCTCCTGACCAGCGAAGCAGAGGCCTCTTGGCTCAGGCTGGATTTGTCTTCTCTGCTCCAGTTTTCCCGTCTTCGGAGGGAAGGGCCAATTAGTTACTGTCTGCACTGCAAGGGAAGGGCGGCCTTGCTTGTCTGTGTATCAGGACTTACTAGAAGCGACTCACTGCAGCAAAAATGGACAGGGACTACTAATGAAACTTGGTTCCAAAATCCACCCCCCCCCCCCCCCCCCCCCCCGCCCCCCCCGCCCCCAGCACTGCCAGCCCAAGGCCTGGAGGCCACATGCCGCCTCGGGCAGCTCTTGCACCAGGCCAGGCTTGCAGCTGATGGAACTGAGAGACTGATCTCAGCAGGGAGCGTCCATCAAAAAGTAGTCACGCTGGAAACTCCTGCCACACCCAGGGAAGCTCTCTGTGTCCTGGGTGGCAAAACAAACCCCTATTTTAGTTGAGGCACTTAAAACCAAGTCAGGAGGCAATCCCTGACTTTTCAGACTGGGTCAGGATCCCAGAACTTTCCCTTTGGGGCACTCATTCTAACTGGAAATAAAGCATGATCTATATCCGTTGGAATGGAAGCTCCATGAAGGCAAGGTGTTTGCCTGCTTTGTTTACTGCTGATCCCAAGTGCCTGGAAACATTTGTGGCACATAGTACGTGCTCCATAAATATTTTTGCACACGTCAATTAACAAATCTATATAATCACTTGACTCCTCTCCTCTTCTATTTAAGTAGAAGCCTCACAAGAGAAGGAACAATGTCTTACCGCCCTGTATCCTAGCACCTGGAACAATGCCCCATGCATAGTAGGCGCTCAGGAAACACTGAAGGAATAGTGAAGTACTTAGTAATATTTTTATGCTGAATTAATCTAAAATCAATAATGTGAATTTTAATTATTTAAGAAATAAAACCACCATACAGTTATTTTAGAAAAAGAGAGTAAAGTAAAAGACACATCTCCCACTAACATCACCACTCTTCTACAGCTACTTTCATTATTTCAATGCTTTTCCGTTCCGAGGTTTTCACTTTGTATTTTACACACAATTTCAATCAGGTTATTTTAAGCGCATGTGCGCACACACACACACACACAGAAACACACGTCAACAATTGTCCAGGTGGCGGGCAGTTTTGTGAATTTAAGAGCAGGAAGGGAGGCCCGGATGAATAGTGTCTCCCTTATTGTGATAATTAATCGCTGGGCCCGCAATGGCATTGATAGCACCATGGGAACTGTGAGTGAGCAGCTCTGCTCTCGAAAGGTTCGCCCCTGGGGTCAAGGCAAATGTGGCTATGGGGAAAATGCACAGGTTGGAAAGAATGCACAGGAAAATGCTTTATTTTTATGCTCACAAATCAGGGAAACTTGCTGTGGCCACTTCTCAGCCTAAGCCAGTTATATACACCGCAGTAGGCTTAGCGGTTTAGGATACATCTTTCAGCCTTTTTAGTCGGATCATTATGTGGAAATCAACCTGATTTCTGTCTTTAAGCCCCTGGTGATACACTGCCAACAAGTGACTGCGATTATAAAAGTGAGGAAACCACTGTATAATTGAAAAAACAAATCTAATCAAAACTGTGTTCTGCTACACTCGAAATACGGTTCTAAATGTTTAGAGGAAAAGGAGTCTGCCCCCGTAACAGGCAGCCTGTAACAGTAGAAAGCCTCTTAGCTTACAATGAGGAAAAGTCGTGCACATTTCTTGCTGATCAATAAGGCAGTCAAGTAGTTGACAAATTACTCCTCATGTATTGGTGGGGGATCCCTTTTGGGGTGGGTTTCAGACTCTGTTAACTGAAGGAAAAGAGGTACACCTTGATTTTGAACATTTGTCTTTCTTCCTCTCCCCTCCCCTTTCTGATCTCGAATAGAAAACATGAGTCAGGGGTGAGGAAGGAGCATGATCTGAGGTTAATAACGCAGCAGTCCTCCAGGAGATGGTTAGTGGGCCGACAGAGGAGCTGAGTGTTATTAAATAGCTCCAGCTCTACGCTCACCTTAGCGTGTGAGCCTGGTCGCCCTTCTCGGGTGCTATGGACAGTGATGACCTCATACCACCTTCACAGACTTGTTGTGAGAACCAAATAAAATCCTGCTTGTAAAAGCACTCTGAAAAGCATATAAGCAGATGTTTTCAAATGAGAGGTGAGGTACCGATGTTGCAAGAGGAAGCCACACTATTGCAAAGCCCTCACAAGGATTTTTACCATCCAGGCTCCAGCAGCCTTATTGGAGACTCTGGTTAAGTTGAGAGCTCAGGGCTTTTTACATTCCGAAGGGCTCCAGCAGCGTCATTAGAATCTGGTCTTCCTCTGCCTCTGCTCTTTGCTCTGCTCCCTTTCATCCTTTGGTCTTGGTTCCACGTGGTGGCAAGATGGCTGCAGTAGTATCTGCTACCTAAGGCGACTGTTCTTTTCTGAACCAATGCCAGTGGCCAGAAAGACATGATGCTTTGATGGGCCAGGTGTGGTCATATGGTTTATTCTGGGAACTGGATGTGGGAACTCCCCCCAGAGCACAGAGACGGAGAGTAACGAAGGGGGTGGGAATATGGACCAAGGAGGCAAACCACTTTGGGTACCAAGAGGTCAGCAAAGTGCTAAGTTCAGGTCGTAGCATTGTGTCACTCCTGTAGCACTAACTCACCTCCCTGGCCCTTCTAGAATCTGGAAGGGGGACTCGAGTCCTTGTTCTGAACCCCAGCAGCAAGCTGCAAATACTGTGCAACTTGCCTGAGCCTTCCCAGCCCCTTCACTCAGGGCTAGTTTCTAGATTTCCCCAACCTGGAGTCGGCCCCATGCTCTGCAGGAGGAAGGGGGCAGCTCTGGGCTCTTTAGCAGAATTTCCTCCTGTGCATATTGCTTTTCTCTCCATTAGCACTTGCCTCTCTGCTTTTTCATCTCTGTTGCCATCTCTTCTCCATACAACATTTTCTACCTGGTCTATCCCATTGGGTTCCTAAGTGCCTAATTTGTTCTTCGGTTTTGGTCACACTCCTTTAATTTAACCATCACGTTCTCAAGAGAGGAGGTTCCATCTGTTTAGTCTTATCGCACTGAATCCTTACCCCACCACCATGAGATGGGGACTATAATCCCTACCTTTTGCAGGTAGCAGAATGGAGGCATGGCAAGGTAAAATAATGTGTCTCCAGCTAACACAACTAGTAAGGGACAGAACTAGGGTTTGAACCAGGGTTCACGACCCCAGAGGCTGTGTTCTTAACCTCTATATTACAGTGCTTAGTTTTAAAAGAGGCTCAGGTCTTACAAAGGGCTTAAGCAGAGTCGGAGGACAGTCCCATATGGACTATGTCAAACCGAAGCAGAAGCATCAGGAGGAGTTGGGGAGGGGCTATCAGGCTGTCCTGACCTAGAGATTAGGCTCAGCCAATGTCACCAACAGGGAGAGGTCAGACCAGGCACAAGAGGGCTCAGAACCAGATCGCCATGGTCAGAATACAAAGCGCAGGGGGCCTGAGGCTTGGGCAGGGCAGGGCTGGAGGGAAAGATGATCTGCCAGGAAGCAATGGCCTGGCTCCTTATCCGCAGGAGTTTCCTTCCTCAAGGGCACATCTTGGCTCACAATCTGACCCATTTGTGCTCTTCGAGCAAGGACCTCAAAGCATTAAGCAGAGAAGTTTCCTGTGGTTGGGAAGGGGGGACACGATTGGTCAGCTGAAGCTCAGAAACCACATCAGAATATTAAGTGGGCCAAGTTCCCCCAGTGGGGACACAGGATACCTGGGGCTCACTTGAGATTTAAGGAACACACAAGGCACCTCTCACGGGAGGTCAGAGACTCGTGCTTTAACAATGACTGCTGTTGCCCCTCAGCGCTGCCCCCCGAAACTGATGCCATGGGTGGGGCCGTGGCCGTGCCAGGCTGTGCTTGGCAACCTGGACCTCCTACCCCGGTTTGCCCACTCTTTTTAATGCATTTTGAGTACAAAATGTTGCTCCCCAGGCCGGAAGGGCTTCAGTGACAAGATGTCCAGAGTTAGTTATGACACTCAGGCTAACAGCCTCTTGCAGGAAGGAAATTTTTTCTTTAATGTCATCATAAAACTGCCTGGCTCACCTAGCCCTGCCGTGGAAATGGTGCCTCTGAGGACAGGGAGGAGATAAGAGCATCTGACCCGAAGCTGAGACAAAAGCGACAGTCGGGGATACTCATCTTCTCTCAGCCAGAATCCAGCTTGCCTTTCTGCGGTGCCCAAGTTTACAAGAAGCAGCAGATCGCGGATGGAGGGGAAGAGAGTACAAATGGGGGCCTTGATCCAGCCCAGCGCTGTGCAGAGGAATGAAGCCTGTCAACGCCTCCCAGAGACAAGTCCTTTCTCTGGCCTGAGCTCCCCTGGGTTTGTCCGTGTGCAGAAGGGATGGCTGCACCCTCAGCCTAACTGGGGTGCTTGGCCTGTTTCTGCCTGGAGTCAGCAAACACAGGCCTGCCAGGCAGTGGCCACAGACCACTCCCTTCAATGAGAGGCATCCCAGAGCCTGGGCTCTGGGGCCAGGAAGATCTCTGTCCAGATGTCACTCCGCCATTTCCTAGCTGAGTCACCTTGGATGACTGCCCATCCCTGAGCCTCTGTCCCCTCAGTGGTGAGTTGGGAAAAACAGTACCCTTCTAGCAGGGCTCAGTGGAGCACCAGGCACACAGTGCTTAAGGCACTATAATGAAGAATATTATTGAATTATTAAAAATTAAGTTATGAATAGTATTAAACTATTATGACACAATTGTCCAACCCAGAGCCTTCATGACAGTGTTCAAAAGGCCTTTCCTTCCAGAGCGGCAGCATTAAGGGGCTTCCTTACACTGGCCCTAGAGACACAGAGATGAATGAGACAAAGACCCGCCCTCAGTGGTTCACAGAGAGCCGGGAACACAAGACAACCCAACAGTCGATTGGAATTAGTGTCAAAAGTGCTGTGACAGATGAACGTGCAGTTTTGGGAGCTCTCAGGAGAAAACAGTACCCACCTAGGGAATTTAGGGAGCTGTCCTTGGATCTGGGCCTGGAAGAGTGAGCTGGATTTGAGTGGATGGGTAGTTATTGGCAGAGGAAATGAAATTTTTAGGAAGAGGGAATAGCAGGAACAAAAAGCACGGTGATTGGGTGTGACCCAGAATATCGGGAAGAACACGTGAGTGGCTGAAGAGCTGGAGAATGGAGTGGTGATGGGGGTGGCAGGAAAGGAGGGGAGAAAGGTAAACTGTTCCGGACTTGGAAATGACTAATATAGCTGGAAGTGATCCCACAGGCTGATGCTGTCCAAGAGGACTTTCAGTGACGATGGGAATGTTCTATATCCACACTTCGGTATGGTAGCCAGTGGCCACATACGGCTATTGAGCACCTAACAGGAAGCTAGCAAGACTAAGGGATGAAATTTTTAGTTTTCTTTAATTTTAACCAATTTAAATGTAAATTTCCATAGCCACACGTGGCTAGTGGCTACCGTATTGGACAGCACAGCCACAGAGCTTATGACATGACTTTAAGTGGGTAGAGGGAGCTCTCAAGACCGTCTTCTTGCAGTCCTAGCCTCAGCCCATAAAACGAGAGCTCCTACCCAGGCCACTGCTGTGCTGCAGAGTGGATGAGCTGGGCTGAAACCCAACGTGTTTCCTTTTTGCTGAGATATGCACCCTGACGTGGCCAGAGGAAGGGGCAGCTTTTTCTAATTCTTACAAAGGCATCATATGGGATAGCAGCAGCCCTGCTTCCTCTGAGGTTTCTGTTGCTCAGTGACCCGTTGTCTGCATGTAGAGCCAGGTATCCTCTCTGTTCCTGCTTCCCAAAGATGCTGGGCCAGACGAGCACACCTGGAGCTCGGCCCAGGCAGGTGTACTGCGTGCTGACTCTTAGTCAACGACACTCCCGAGAGGTGAGGAGGCCAGGTCCTCAGTACGGCTGTCAGTGTAAAGTTCTGTTCTGCAGCCCCAGTTCTGCCCCAAAGCAGGTCCTTTGGTGTGAACTTGGGAGGAGGTAATGACCTTTACTTTGGCCACAGGTTGAGAGGGCAGTCATTATTCAGCCTTACCAGCAAGAGTAAATATCAGAGTTTCATTCTCACTTGGCTTCCTGGTCTATTTCTTTTTTCTTTTCTTTTTTTTTTTTTTGAGACAGAGTCTCACTCTGTTGCCCAGGCTAGAGTGAGTGCTGTGGCGTCAGCCTAGCTCACAGCAACCTCAAACTCCTGGGCTCAAGCGATCCTCCTCCCTCAGCCTCCCGAGTAGCTGGGACTACAGGCATGCACCACCATGCACGGCTAATTTTTTATATATATATATTTTTTAGTTGGTCAATTAATTTCTCTCTATTTTTGGTAGAGACGGGGTCTCGCTCAGGCTGGTTTCAAACTCCTGACCTCGAGCAATCCGCCTGCCTCGGCCTCCCAGAGTGCTAGGCCTCGGGTGAGCCACCACGTCTGGCCTGGTCTATTTCTTAGTTGTTTCTAATACAAAGAGAGGAAAGGCAAGTAATTATACTCCTTTGGAACTTCCTACCTCCCAACAAAAAGGACTTTCCCATCCTGAATGCAAAAGCAGTGACACATTCAAGTGCCAATACATCCATTCATGATGTCCTGCTCTCAAACCAGACGCAGGCTGTCAGAGTCAGAAGGAATATCGGATTCTAAAATCTTACCGTAAGGTGAGGAAAGAGGTTACAGAGAAGTTTGATGACCTGCTCAAGACGTGTAGGAGCCAGATATAACTGGACTCCAGTTTTGAATCAATCTGGATCTAATTGTACAAATCAAACGGTGCAAACTGGTGGCCATTGTTCAAAGTCAGCCCACTGATTTTTTTTTTTAATGCTCACAGCCCATGCACAACTTAAAAGATACTTTTTTGAATTATTCTTAAAAACCAGAGGAGTTCACTTTGATAATCAGATTATCTATCATTTCTGGGCCTGCAAATCCATGTTTCGGCAAGAGGCCAAAGCAAAGTAGTGCCTAGTCCTACACAAAGAGGGGCGAAGGGGAGGGGTGAGGGATGGGGACCGTTTCAGAAGCTGACAACCCAAGCAGTCTAACTGGATCGCAAAGTAAAACATGCTGTTTTCAGATCATCTGGTTCATAATTCATTATTGCATATTATAAAGATGTGGCGTTTAAATCTGTAGACATTTAAATAAAATATGGATCTTAGAGATCCTGTGGTCAAGCCAATTCATTTTACAGATGAGCCTCATGGGTCCCAAATCACACAAGCCTGCAGGTGATAACAGGGTCGCAGAGCTGGGGACCAGGCAGGAGTTGACCGGTTCCCCTGGTCCTGCTCTGGGGGACTCTGGAGCCGTCACATTCCCCCTCCTAAAAATAGTTTTGGGAGCAAATCTCCAGGATTGTTTCTTGTGGACTCACGTGTATCAAGGACACTGATTTCTGCATCAAAGGCACTAATGTCCAACCTGGCACATAACAGGCAATGAAATAAATGTGTTGGGTGAATGAGTCAGTGAAGGACCTCAAAATTGGGTGCTGCAGCCCAAAGCCAAGGCTACTGAGACTGGCCCTTAGGGCACCACCTTCTGGAGCCACCAGTGCCATCATCTTTGCTCACAGCCAAGCAGCTGGCCCCAATGCCTAGTGTCTTGCTCTTTCTGAATATTTCAGTGAAAAGCCTTTGATTCAATTTTCCCTCCCTCTCTTGTAGCTCTCTTACTCTAGGACTCCACTTGGGGCCTGGAGCTGCCCTCCTGCTGTTACCTGTTGTCCTTGAATAAGACCAATTCCCCTTCAACTCTGCTTCTCCCTGGGACAAGTTGTTTTCTGAGAAGCTCCTTGATCCTGAAGGTAATGAGGTCCTGGGGTGGAGAGGGCACCCTAATGGGGCTTCCAGACTGAGTCAGAAATGTCTAGACCCAAGCTAAGCTACCTTGTCTGTTAAATAAGGATGGTGCCACATTGGAAAGAAAGTGAGACAAGCACTTTGCTGCTGTCTGGTGGAGCAGTTTGGGGCCTGTGTTTCACATTTGCTGGGCTCCACTTAAGAGGAGGGCCTCACTGGCCTTGGCCACCATCCTGAAATGGCTCTGCCGCTTTGATAGGCTTTGCCAGTTGAAAGTTTTCTCTCCATAAACACCCACAGGGTGGAAACCTGGTGAAAACCCCTTTTTTAATATTAAAAAATTAAGTCTCAGCATGCACTTTGGAACAGAGGGCAATAAATTGCAACTTACTTAATTATACTTAATTGCATATCGTGTTAAATTCTCACAACAGCTTTAAGAGGGTTTTACAATCCCCATTTACAGGTGAAAAGTAGAGATGGAGAGAGGAAGTGGCTCACCCGAGTAATGGGCTGAGACAGAATTCAGATCCAGGTTTTTCTCATCACAAGGCTAGTGTGTCTTTCTTTAGTGTTGTCCCTTCCAGAGAGACCGTGTTTTTTTTTTTTTCTTTAAAGCATCTTAGATCACACAATGTCAACTGGCAGTTTCTGTGGTATTAATACTGGGATCTCATACAACACAACACTCCCACCATAGTCTGAGGCTCTGCATAATGCACATGCAATTAACCTGAAAAACGTAGTGTTTTAACCTTCCTCTTAAAAAATCCTCAGAACCCCAAAGCGATAGGTAGGCCACGGCAAATGCCATCTGATCGTACAGCTGAAGGCTCAGCCTAAAACCTCCTGCAGGGTCTCACTCTAAAGATAACCCAACATTTTCATAGCTTCCTGGTTGTTAAAACAACAACTACAGTAGCAGGAATTGAGACCTAAAGATCAGGGGGGTAGAAATGAGGAAGGAAATGAAATAGCATGTTAAATGACCATTTTTCCCTAACTTGCTGTGTTCTTTCTAGATAGAGCCCAAGAACTTGCATAGTTAGAGTGGGATAATTCAATTGATCAATTGCTGAAAGTTTTCTATCAATTTCAAGGCTGTTCAAATCTCTATGGACTTTGAAGTCTGGGATGCAATAGAATTCCTCCTTCTGTCTATGCCAGGCAGGGTTGACACACATCATTCCTGAGGAGGCTTTTCTGAAGCCCTTGCGTAAACTATTCTAGGTCCAGCAATTAAAACAAAAAAAAAAAGGGTGCCATTATAGTTCTCTGCCCTTCAGAAGATCTGATCTTAATACCCTTCTATTCTTTCTGTTCCTTTCTGATTTTCATCAAATTTATTGCCATGGTTAGGCACAGTGGCTCACGCCTGTAATCCCAGAACCTTGGGAGGCCGAGGCAGGAGGATCACTTGAGCCCAGCGGTGTGAGGCTGCAGTGAGCTGGGGTCATCCCATCACTGCACTCCAGCTCGGGTGACAGAGTAAGACCCTGTCTCTAAATAAATAAATAGTTGTTACTCTGGTTCTTTCTCTCTCTCCCCCCCAACCTTTTTCTACTTCAGATCAAAGAGCTTCCCCATTTCCCCACTTCTGGGTTTGCTCCCTGGAGAGCAAAGTTAGCTTCCTTCCCACCCCGTTTTCCAGGCACACAGGGTGCCCCTTAGCCAGTGAACTCTCCACCCCCAAGAGCCTCTCAGGATTTCAGGCTGACAAGTCGTAGGAGACATGGTTTGGTTTGATGTGGTTAAGTCGGTCCTCGCTGCACCTTCATACTCTCAGCCTCAAACCACTGTCCTGCTCACCACCCTCACTTTCCATTGCTTTGGATTATCTTTCATCAGTCACCACCAGCCTGCACAGCCCCCCCCAAGGGTGCAGCCGGGCCAGGAGGGCAGTACGTTTGCTTCTCTGGCTGACTGCTGGGGGTGAGCAGGTCCAGTGTGGGCTCCTCACATGGAACGAGAGAAAGAGAAAGCAAGAGGCTGCAAAGACTGTTGCTACATGGTTTCCCCTAAGTCCCAGAAATAGAAAGGCAGACTTCCGACTGGCAGAGCCCCTGTGCAAACCACCAGACCACACGGCCAGATAAGCAAAATGTTAGATTGTGTCATATTTCCTCCATCGGCTCCAGTTTCTGAAAATGGCCCTGAATTTCAGAGACCTGGCCACAAGCCAAGGATGTAGAGGGGTTTGAAGAGGAGGATGAAGGCATTAGGCATCTCTCTTTTCTGGGGTAAATTTATTTTCAGCCACATAAGTAAAGGGGGAAAAAAAAAGATCATGAAAGATTAGGCATGAGCTAACTTTCTTAGTTGCCTGTATGAGAGAAAGAAACGAACCAGACAGCAATAGACATTAAGAAAGGGACTCTGCCAGCCAGCAATGTGTCTGTGGCCTTTTCAATTCACATGTGCTCCTTTACTGAATACCTACTGTGTGCCAGGCACTGTGCTTGGTGCCGCAGATTCAAAGGGGACTAAGACGCCTTCTTGCAGAATGAGGGGGCTGGGCTAGATTCAGAGTCATCTAGGTTCCAACTCTTGTGCTCAGCGCCACCAGCACCATGGAAATGATTCTGCCTGGCTCTCCCTGAGCAGCCTCGGCGGGCCTGCCTGTTGTCAACCGCTGCAGGAAGAATGATGGCCTGGTGTTGACAGGCTCCTAATTGGAAGGTAGGAAGTGCGGCTAGAGATCAGCTATAAGAGATATCTTTGGACCGGGGTGGGCTGCTAATGCTTGGGGGAGACTTGGGGGTGAGGCCTGGTGAGCTGTCACCTGGGATGGGACCCGGCCCAGCATACAGATGACGTGTGCAGGGGAGGCAGACGACAGACAGGGCCTGCGTGGGTGGAGCAGCCAGTTCGGGGAATTGCAACAATCTAGCATAAACCAGGACTTCACAACTCAGCAGGGCACAAGGAAAGGAGAGCTTAGTGGCCCCAAAGCCTAGGATCAAAGAGGCAGCCCAGGAGAGCAACTGAGAAGAGCTTCATGGTGGAGACAAGGGAAAAGAAAGCCTGCAGTCGTCTCCTTTTATTCAGCTAGTAAAGAGCCAACTTCTGCACACACTTATAACTGTTCCAGGCCCTGAGGGGGCCAAAAGAACCAAGTTAGAAGAATTTCATATCTAACTAAGAGATGATCAAATCCATACACTGAAATTATTGCCGGGTAAGACAATACCGCGTGTGTTACATAATACAGGCACACGCAAGCTCTTTCCTCGTGTTTTCTCATATAATCCTCTCAACAGCGCTGCGCAATGGGTACCTGTGTCCCTGTTTTACAAATGAGGGTGCTGAGCTCTGAGAGGCTGTGCATCTTACCCGAGTCTGCCTGGCTAGTAAGTGGCCAAGCTAAGATTTCACTCCAGGTCAATGAGAGCCTCCAAAGTGGTACAGCCTGTAGCTCCCCTTTCCGGGGATGAGATGGTGCTGCTCTGGGCAAGAGGGAACAGCAGTGCAGGGGACGAGTTCCAAGGGAGGAGCCCAAGGAGGGAGAGGGAGTCACGTGAGAACAGGACCAGAGCCGGCTTCGCAGAGTTGGAGGGTCCATTGGAACCAGTTCAAAGCTGAGGATGGTGAGTCTCCTCCACGTCCCAGCCAGAGGAGGAGGGTCTGAGTGAGGATTTGGGCCCTGCAGGGCTTGCAGTCTGGGACAGCACAGAGGACAACCCCTGATGTCCCAGGGATTCCACATAGAGCACATCAGGGGTGAGGGAGATCACTGCCAAGGGCGAAGGCACCGCCCTACAAGATAGACAACCAGGCCGCCAACAGGCCCAGCCCTCCGAACTCGGGGTTTGCGACACCCTCAAAGAACAACAACTGGCCTTGAGCAGAAGTGAGAGGGAAACACCCTCCCATCCCCTGAGCCGTGGAGTGGGCTTTGCTGTCCATGAGGGCCTGCAGGTGCCCAGGCACCAGACGTTAGGGTGCCAGGGCCTCCCCAGAAGGAGCAGGTGCAAAGCGAGCAATTAGCCCAGAAGGCATCGGCGGGGCAGCGCCCAGATCTGCTCGGGGAAGCCACCGGGATGACGTCACCCGCTGGTGAGCAGGCTTCATTAATCCTCCCGAGAATGGAGGCTTGCAGGGGAACTTTTTTCTGCTTCTTCAAGGAGCCAGAAGAAGTGGTAATTAAATTTGTCTTTTAAAATAAAAAGATTCCAAGGGGGCTACAAGCCTTCAGGCTTCCCCCATGGTGTTCCGGGCACTCTGGCTTCTCTCGCAGAGGGAGGAAGAGCGTCTATTCATAGGCTGTGACTGGGAGAGGCCCCACGGAGAGTCAGGCATTCACTGTGTGAGCTGGTGGTTGCTAATGTCTTCAGGAACTGTTAATTTACCCATCTAATTTGTTCCTCTACACCGGCCACAAGGGGAGGCCACTCAATTATTCTGATACAAAAGAGAGGCTGGTGTTTACCAGGATCTCCCCAGCAACCGCGTGTGTGTGTGTGTGTGTGGGGGTGCGCGCGCGCGCATGTGTGTATGTGTGTGCGCATAACAACCTTAGGCAATGAAGAGGTGGGGCTGCTGCCCTTGCTAGCATTTTCCAACACATTCCAACTCTGAGTTGAGGACTAAGATTGTAATAGAGGGCCTCAGAGAAGCCCTGGTCCCCAAGGAGGTTATAACTTGAAGAGTGTCTTTAAAAAACCAAGGTGAGGCCAGGCGCGGTGGCTCACGCCTGTAATCCTGGCACTCTGGGAGGCAGAGGCGGGAGGATCGCTCAAGATCAGGAGTTTGAAACCAGCCTGAGCAAGAGCGAGACCCCATCTCTACTAAAAATAGAAAGAAATTAATTGGCCAACTAAAAATATATAGAAAAAATTAGCCGGGCATGGTGGCACTTGCCTGTAGTCCCAGCTACTTGGGAGGCTGAGGCAGGAAGATCGCTTGAGCCCAGGAGTTTGAGGTTGCTGTGAGCTAGGCCGACACCACAGCACTCTACCCCAGGCAACAGAGTGAGTCTCTGTCTCAAAAAAAAGAAAAAAAGAAACAAAAAGAAAAAAACCAAGGTGAATGGAGACCAGTGAAGGGGAGCAAACATTTGGGAGTATCTGCTTTGTGCCAGGCACTGTGCTAGGGTTTTTCATATCTTGATGACTTGTTGACTTTTCACAGCTCCCTTTTGAAGCAGGTATTATATTATACTTTGGTTATTCCAGGTTCTTGCCCCACTATTTCTGCTTAGAGAAAACCCACATTTCTTTAGGTCACCATTATAAAAAGTGAATCTTCTGTGAAGCCTTTCCTGACTTTATCTGGTAACATGGCACATGCTCTCTTTTGTGCTCCCAGAAAATCACTGTGGACTTTAGGGAGATGGCGGCTTCAGCTTCCTCATCTGTAATACAGGGGTACTCTTAGGACCATCGTGAGGAATAAATGCAATAAGTCATAGAAGTGCTTGGACAGTGTCTGGCACTTAGCCCTTGTTAGTCATCATTGCTTTAATGTTAATAATAGCAATGATAATATAATCACTTGTTATATTGGTCTGCCCCTAGGTTGTAAGGTCCTTGAGTATAGCAATAGTGTCTACTTTGTTCATTGTTTTATACTGAGAACGTAAGAGTGTCTGACACAGGGCAGGCACTTGTTTTCTAGCTGGTGAATGAATGAATACATGAGGGAAATATTTGTGTTCTCGCTTCTGTGCTCTGAGGATGGGCCCTCATCTGACCAGCTTGTGTATCTCTAATGTCACTGCTTCACAGGGCATAGCATAACTGTTCAGTGACTCTGTTGAACAAACGCACAGGACAGCTAGGTGCTGCTACCTGGACACCGTCAGGTCCGGGGAGCCCAGCTGGAGCCCCCTCTGTGGTCTAGTCTGGCCGTGCCCAGCTGCGGCACCAGCAGGTCAGCGAGCGTGCCCTTGACACTTCACCCCTAGACAGCGAGCTCTTCAAGCGTCTTGTTTATTTTTAAATCCTCAGTGCCAGCACAGTGCCTGGCATACAGGAAATGAGCACATGGCTACCCCTAAACTCTGAGGTCCTAACACATAGCAACGTGTAATAAATACTTTCTGAATGGCCGGGCACAGTGACTCACGCCTGTAATCCTAGCACTCTGGGAGGCCGAGGCAGGAGAATCACTTGAGCTCAGGAGTGTGAGACCAGCCTGAGCAAGAGTGAGACCCTGTCTCTACAAAATACAGGAAAATTAGCTGTCGTGGTTGTGCACACCTGTAGTCCCAGCTACTGGGGAGGCTGAGGCAGGAGGATCGCTTGAGCCCAGGAGTTTGAGGTTGCAATAAGCTATGATGACACCACTGCACTCTACCCAGGGCCACAGAGCAAAACCCTGTCTCAAAAACCAAACCAAACCAAACCAAACAACAACAAAAAAAACCCATTGCTCTTGTGTGAGAGGAGCTTACAGACTAGGGAAGGGAAGATAGACACTAACCAAACAGGCGAGTAAACAGGTAGTTTACTGTGCTATGGGGAAGAATAACACAGACAGAGTGAGGGAAAGGGACAGGGTGGTTAGGGTTGTCAGTGTCATACTCAGGTGACGAAGGAAGACCTTTCTAGTAAGGAGAACTGACGTCTGGGGAAGAATGTTCCAGGGAAAAGGAAAAGAGCAAAGGCCCTAAAGGGAGAGTCTGAAGAGTGACGGGGGGCCTGAGTGGCTTAAACACAGGAGGGATGGAGGGAGGCAGAATAGGAGAAGGAGACATAGAGATGGTTGGGGCCAGACATGCAGGGCCACCCGGGACTTTGGCTTTTGCTCTGGGCCAGAAGGAAACCTCAGCAGAGCTTCAGGCAGGGGAGCAAGATGGTCAGACGCAGGTTATAAAAGGCTCCTGGGGCGGCCGCGTGGAGAATGGCCTGTTGGACGGGGCAGAGGCACGGAGCCAGGCATGTGTACCCCACAGGCTCAGTGTGACGCATGGTGAGATAATATATTAATTAATGCGCTTGAACAAGCCTGGCTAGAGTAAGTCCCCCATCCACAGTGACCGCTATAGATGACTCTGGAGCTGCCTCTGCTGTACCTCCCTTGTCTCCTGCAGACAAGTCTCGGCCACCTACGCGGGTCCATCCTGTCCCTGCCCACTCAGCCATTCCCTGGGGGCCGGCATCCCACCCGTATTCAACTGCTCTCCTAGACGTATTGAATGCCTGCGGAGAAACAGCTGGGCACAGTATGTCACTCCCAGAAGAACGACTGATGAAACGGACTGCACTTGAAATGGCAAATTAATGGTCATGGGCCCTCCGCCCAGGTCCCCTGGGCCACCCAGTGTGCCCCAACTGTGGTGGGCACACGCACCCGTCTGTCACAGGCTCACATCTCCCACCATGTCATGGCAGATGTGACGACATGGCTTCACAGTGACGAGTCTACTGTTAAGCTACAAAATGGCCTGTGGTTTCCCAAATCAGTTTCCTTTTACTGCTCTGACCTCCCTTGATAGCTGTCCCTATGGGCCCTTCGTTTCACCTTTACTGGTTCTGACAGGAGACTCAGGCTCCAAGTCATGGATTCCCATATATGGCTGCCTGCCCCAAGCTCCTCTGATACTTGGTTCCTCTGTCTTTTTTCAATCTGAGTTCAAGTCACAGAGGATTAACATGGGACCTGCCGGCCTTGGATGGAACAAGAAAACCCCTAACAGTGCATTTCTACCAGCCTGGAAAGCAGGCACTACCATCCCCTAAAACACCTCCCACTTATGATGGATTTATAGGCTGGCTAATTTTGGGCTCTTCCCACAGGGGATAGAAGTATTGGCACCTGGACTGACCCCTACCACCATGTGGATCTTGGAGCAAGACAAAAGAGATCCTGGTCCCCAACACCAACATTCTAAAAGAGCATGCCTGGCCAGGTGTGGTGTCTCATGCTTACAATCCTAGCACTTTGGGAGGCCAAGGTGGGAGGATTGCTGGAGACCAGGAGTTTGAGGTCAGCCGGGCAATACAGTGAGACCCCACAAAAAATAAGAAAAAAATAATTAGCCAGGCATGGTGGTGCATGCCTATAGTCCCAGCTACTTGGGAGGCTGAAACAAGAGGATGGCTTGAGCCCAGGAGTTTGAAGTTGAAGTGAGTTATGATGATGCCACTGCACTCCAGCCTGAGTGACAGAGCAAGACCCTGTCTCCAAAATAAATAAATAAATAAAAAGATAAATAGATAGATATATAAAATAAAATAAAATAGAATGCTTGATCTGTTTATTCCCCACCATAGATGCTGAAGCATGGATAGTCACTCACAGCTGTGGGATACAGATGTGCCCAGTCATTATAAATGGGCAGTGCTAAATGCTATTATGGACCCTAAAACCCTGAAAATGTTATTGTGGAACATTTGGGTTATCAATAGCTCGCTATGCTTGATATAACTGGTGGCCTGGGTCTGGGACACAGATTTCCTACTTAATGCCAGGACACCTGGGCACTATTGCGCCCACAGTGTCATCCCTATCTGTTTGGAATATACAGCTCTCCTTCTACAACACCAGAGGCTAGGAATATTATATTATATTATCCTGAGCAGCCATCAGGACAAACAAAAGGGGATATGGTCTTGCATTTTCACTCCTCCCTTCTACCCCTAAGCTACCTTGATCATAATTAAAATGCCCGACTGGCAGCCCAGCACATAGTTAAATGTGCCCTCAAGCACCCACTCTACTTTGCACATCTTTGTGATGCCCTTCCTAATGTCAACCTATGTCTCCATGACCTGAATCTGACTTAAAGTTGTTCTGACCCAGGGAGCCAGCCGCCACATCACAGGTGGTGACCACAGTCCATCCACACACTACATCCTGGAGGATGACCACCCAGTTACCCACACCATCCACCAAGGTGCCCCCTGCCGGAGCACAGCACCTTCCCTTAAGGGCTCCCCCACTGAGCTTGTGTCCCACACCTGAAAGGGGTGGCCACCAGACCAGACCGCCAAACTTATAACTCTCTCTTCCTCCATCCTCCCCATTGGGCACAACGAACCTCATTCCTATTGTGGCTAGAACTTTCCCTTGTGGGCCTCCCAAAGCAAGCCTACTGCTTACAGCCATCCAATGGCTGGACCTCACACAATGTGGGGCCTACCACCTGCCCCCATGAGCAGGTCACCCCTTTATTTGCACCACAAAACCACCAATACCAAACACTACTGATCTAGGCCCCTGGGACTTGCCCTACCCTATGCTGGGCCAGATGGACAGGGCATTGCCTGACGTTATCAAGTCTGGTCACTAGCCCAGATCCAGCATCTATCCAGATGGACATGTGGACCTTTGTATCTTCATAGGCCTACATAGCATGACCCGTGGCGTGGCCCACCCCAGATATTAAAGGAACATGAGAGATTAGACACCCCAGAGGGGACCTTGTTGGCCTGTTCCACTCCCCCAGATAACTCCTTTCTCATGTCCCAACTACCTAAGCTGTGACAAGCTCCTTAACATTTTTCTGACCGCTCTGTAATCAAACCCTCCCGGTCGTAGTCTCCAGTTGGAGACTTCCTACCCATTGCCTTAGGTATGAGTGTGAAGTTTGGGGACAGAGGAGTGGGACTGAGGGCTCACAATCTGATCACACAGGGAAAACTAGCAGATGCCACAGAGAAAGGCCCAAGGTTCTATCAGCCCTCGTAACACAAAGAGCAGCAGCACTTAAAGCTTTCCCTGAAGGGCAAAATCCCAACTGCCAGGGTGGCAGCTGAAGGACTAGCTCCAGATGATTTGCTAGCTGCCCAGGAGAGTGCCCCAAAGGACATGCTATACCCTGCTGTGTGTGGATAAATATTGCAGGCAATAATCCAAATAGCCTAATGGAAGTACCACCAAACCCAAAACAAATTTTCCATGTAGTACCCTGAACTCCCTAGGACTTGGACGTCACCTACCACTGGAGGTGACCTTGTTTCAGGGGGCTTTCCTGCCAGCAAGTGGACTTTACATACTGAGCTAGCTATGCAAAATTGGTACAGTCTACGTATAAGTATATTAGCAAGAGTCTACATTAGCAAGCACAGTAAACCAAATGTTAGGGAGTGAATTTTGAAGAAATTGAATTGGGTACAAAAAATTGCTCCCAGTAAAATGACATTCAGCCAAACTGTTAACACCCACCAGGGCAGAAACCACCAGATGCCGCAGCCGCAATCACATCTGCTACACCTCGTAAGTCACATGCAAGAAAATCTGCCCTTGCCCTTTTGGACTGTCTGCCCCCAGCTTGGCCCCCACCAGAACAGATCACTCACAATTAATCTGCCCTCCGTTCACTGCCTGTCTGTATTATTCAACAGGTCGGTGGGCTCCTGTTCTATATCTGGGTTCTATATCTGGGGACCAGGCTCACTCTCTTGCTCAGATGTCAGGGAGCCTTCTTGTCAGTGGCCCCTCACCCAGGGGCTCCCCTCTCGGCCTATGCCTGCATAGGTAATAAACCTTTGAAATACTTGGATCACTGGCTCAGGTGTGATGTAGTTGGACACCAAATGCCTTTAAATGAGAGAGAACAGCAGATCGGGTCCTTTCTCGGAAGATTGTGATATTCCAACTCAGCGACTGCACCTCTAACCCCTGACCCCCAGGCCAGATCCTTACTTGGGCTGTTCCTTGCCAGACAAACCTGCTCTGCTTACTGGGTGGGTTAAGAAAGCCGGCCTCGAAATCACTGGCTGTTAATTCCTATTCAGTCCTTAGTAGCTCTGTGAGCTGGAGCAAGTTCCTTAGCCTTTCCGTGATTCAGTTTCCTCACCTATAAAATCATGATCGAAATACTTATTTCATTAGGGTATTGAAAGGACAAAGAAAAAACCAAACACCTTATTAAAGCTCGTGGTACAAGCCTGACACAAAGGAAGTTCCCAGGTAGTCACTCATTGATGAGGCAACTGGATTTCTGCCTCCTCCAGGAAGCCTTCCGTGCCTATTCCTACTCTGATTTCTCCTTAATCCAGTCTGATTGCAGTTTGGGTCAGAACCTCACTGTTGATTGTGTATTTGTTCTGCATTACATTTGTGTTCATTCTGACTTCCAAGTAAGAGATAAACGTCCTCGGAGGGAGGGACTACATTTTACCTGGCTCTTCTGCTGACTTGCTGTGTCATCTTGCTTTCTTAACTTTCTTGAGATTTTCTTTCTCTGGGATGGCATATCTGCACACATTTGGAATGCATGCCAACGTGTCCCCAACCCACAGCCTCAGGAGTCACACCAGTATTCTGTGATGATCCTCCTCCTCCCAAGAATCTGGGTCTAGACTCATAATCCTAACACAGTGCTTTGGACAGTGTCAGTAATTTATCTGATAAATGTGTATTAAGTACTTACCAGGTAACACCCCCTTGTTCAGTGTCTAGGACATACAACTTTGGATGTCTTATCCCTGCTCTTATGGAACTTATCCCTTAGTGGAGAAGAAAGATAATATGCAAATACATAAATAAGAAAATAGCAGGCAGTGACAAATGTAATGATGAAAATAAAACAGCGTGTTAATGCCCGAGGAGAGGGCTGCTTTAGATTGGATATCCAGGGAAAGATCGTCTCGTCTTTTGACCTAGATATTTTGACCTGGTACATTTGGTACGGGCCTATGAAAATGTGTTGTTGACATGCAAATGTAGGAGATTTGAGCCACATTGGCATGTTGAATAAGAGGAAGGCACAGAGTCACAAGACCGAGGCTTAAATCCCATCGCCTGCACTTGTGGAGTTTTGCGGCCCTGGGCAAGTTACTGAATTTCTCTGACTCTCAGTTTTCTTCTTTGTAAAATTGGAATACTACTACTACTGATCTCAGATGGTTGTTATCAGGACTAAGTAAAATGAAATATATATAAAATGTCTGGTACATAGTAAGTGTTCAATGAAAGGTGGCTATTATTTGCAACGACGGCCCATCTATCCATAACCGTAATCATGTGTCGGAATTACTCAAAAGACAAATCCAAGAGCTGCCCCTTACTAGGTAACACAGCTTCTGTGTTGACTTTTGCCTAATGAGGCTCTTCCTCTTGAAAAATAAATTCTCAGAAGACCTTCTTGCGAGCAAGAATGCTGGAGTCTAAGGAGTTGAGGGTCCTGTGGCTTGCTAGTCTAAGCAGATCTGGAAGGGCTTTGGCCAAATTGCCTCTCCTGTCAAATGGGAACCTGGCTACCCGCCCTTTCTAACTCCTGGGGGACTTCGGAGACTCCAAGCGAAGAGAGATTTGCAAAGCGTGCAACACGCACAGAACACTTGCTTTCTCAGACCAGCCCCGACATCCAGCTGAAAGGCCACGTGACAGCGGTAAGGATAACTGATGCACCAGCCCTGCACATTTGGAACAAGGGCCACTCCTTCACATTTACAAGCTGGGCCGGTAGGGTACGTGAAGAAGAAGGGGGAAAAAAAAGTCGGCAGGAAGCAGCCTCTTCAACCAGCAAAGAAACCGTTAGAATCCATCCCTGCACCCTGAAGCAGAGCGCGCCTGCCCCACCCGGGCGCTATCGGGGACACTCCCTATCAGAAAGCCCGGGGGTATTTTTACCTAGTTTATCAAGGACCAGTGGAAACATTTCTCTAACTGAAGATAAAGACTCTTTTTTTTTCCCCCTCTCTCTCTTTCTCCTTTCTTCCAGCTACCTAAACCAGAGGGCACCTCTCATTTTCTTTCAGCAACGACCATTCGGAAAAGAAGATTATTTTTCAACCTGGACTTGAAGTAACTGGTGAAGAGGCAGGTAAGGTGGGTTCAACTAATTCATTTGTTCCTTCCTTCCGTAAATATTTAATTGTATGCTGACTGCATGCCACACACTAGGCTAAGGCTCTTGGATTCCGTTCTGAGCAGAAGGAGCTTGCAGTCTTTGGGAGAGCCAGGCTGCACTTAATAATCCCGAAATGTAGAATTGCAAATTAGGATCTGAAGTTGGAGTGGGGTTGTATACATTTGAGCTGAGAGAGTGTGTGTATGATAGTCTTGGGGACTTGGCTCTTGCCCTCCAAGTGGGTGTTTTCAGGGTTAAAAAGATGGCTCAGGGCCTGGAGGATCCGCTGCTCCTCCATGCCAGTCCTGTTTCCCACCCCAAGTCACAGTTGTTCGACCCTGGTGAAGGTGAGGATGGAAATGCCTATAGGAGTGACAGAGAAGCTGGCATAAACCTGCCAAGACCGCCTTCAAGATTCAGTTCACTTTGCAGAAGTTGCCAGATAAAAGATATTTCCAGATGGAGGGCCACGTAGAAAATCCAAATGAAATATTTTTTAATAGCTCTTCCTTTGCAAGATATGACCCAAGGCGGCCTTCTGCAATGTGATGGGAAGCACTGTAGCTTGAAAGCGTGCGAGGAAGTGAGCCGGCCCACGGGCAGCCCCAGAGCCTCTGGAAGGGGGGCTGTGGCCTGAACGGGCATTAAAGATGCTCTGCTTATAGGAGACTCTTTCTCTCCCACCACCACCCATCCAAACAGAGCCCGAGTACCTGCTTTGCTCTAACTCCTGGATTCTCAGAGCAGAGGGCAGGTATGTAGAAGAGTGTGCTAAGTTCCTTTAAGGATGTGGCTTTATGTAACAACAAACTGAACCGTTTTTCCCTGTCCTTGGAGCCAAGTGGGCTTCTGCAAAGAAGGTTATCTGACACTTGGGGACCAACCCTGTTCACAAAGGCCTGAGCGGGCAGGGCTCGCCATTAAGGGCCCTGAAGAATGTCTCAGAGCTCATGGAACTGGCTTCACTGTAGCACTAGGGTTGTCAAATGGGTCCACAGATGAACCTGAGAAGATTGTGAGCTCTCTGAAACAACACATAAAATTCTATATGTAAAAACAGAGGTGCATCTAGGGACTAGTCTTAAATTTGCCAGGTTTTTTTGGCGTTAGTAAAATATCTATCATAAAATTTACTATTTATCCACTCTCAAGTGTATAGTTCAGTGGCATCAAACACATTTATGTTGTTGTGCAGCCGTCACCACCATCCAGCTCCAGAATGTTTTTTATCTTCCCAAACTAAAATGCTGTTCCCATTAAACAATAACTCTGCCCTGTCCCCAACCCCTGGCAACCACCGTTCTAGTTTCTGTCTCTATGAATTTGACTGCTCTAGTGACCTCATAAAAGTGGAATCATATAATCTTTGTCCTTTTGTGACTAGTTTATCTCACTTAGCTTAATGTCTTCAAGGTTCACTCATGTTGTAGCATGGGTCAGAATGTCCTTCCTCTTTAAGGTGGAATAATGTTCCATGGTATGTATATACCACTGTTTTTGTAAATCTGTCTATTGCTAGATACTTGGTTGTTTCTACCTTTTGGCTGTTGTGAATAATACTGCTATGAACCTGGGTGCACAAATATTTGTTTGAATTTTTGTTTTCAATTCTTTTGGGTAAATAGCCAAAAGTGAAATTGCTGGATCTTATGGTAATTCTATTTTTAAATTTTTTTTTTTTTTTTTTGAGACAGAGTCTTACTTTGTTGCCCAGGCTAGAGTGAGTGCTGTGGCGTCAGCCTAGCTCACAGCAACCTCAAACTCCTGGGCTCAAGCAATCCTGCTGCCTCAGCCTCCCAAGTAGCTGGGACTACAGGCATGTGCCACCATGCCCGGCTAATTTTTTCTCTATATATATTAGTTGGCCAATTAATTTCTTTCTATTTATAGTAGAGACGGGGTCTTGCTCTTGCTCAGGCTGGTTTCGAACTCCTGACCTCGAGCAATCTGCCAGCATCGGCCTCCCAGCTATTTTTAATTTTTTGAGGAACCACCTTACTGTTCCATAATGGCTGCATCATTTTACCTTCCCACCAACAATGCACAAGTGTTCCAATTTCTCCAGATCCTCACCAACACTTGTTATTTTCTTTTTTTTTCCCCTTATAATAGCCATCCTAACAGGTATGAAGTGGTATCTCGCTGTGGTTTTGATTTGGATCTCTAATTATTAGTGATGTTGAACATTTTTTTCATGTGCTTATTGGCCATTTGTATATATTATTAGGAGAAATTAATATTCATGTTCTTCGTCCATTTTTTAATTAGGCTGTTTGTTTTTTGTTGTTGAGTGGTAGGAATTCTTCATATGTTCTGGATCTTAATCTCCTATCAGATATATGATTTTTAAATATTAATATATTCTCCCATTCTATGGGTTGCCTTTTCATTCTACTGGTACTATCCTTTGATGCATAAAAGTTTTAAATTTTGATGTAGACTAATTTATCTATTTTTAATCTTGCTGTCTGTGCCTTTAGTGTCATAGCCAAAAAAAATCATTGCTAAATCCAATGTCATGAAGCTTTTCCCTTATGTTTTCTTCTAAGAATTTTAGAGTTTTAGTTGCCAAGGTTTTAAGAGGTCTGTGACTAACAATCCATGGGCTATCTTCAATACTGATTCGGGGAGACCTTTTTCACCTATGTAAAGACCCTCAGGCCTTTGTGAATATCCACATGAATCTAGGAGTTGGGACAATTGATAACATAGATGTGATATTTGAAGCCTTCAATTCAAAAGGAATTATTAAGTATCTCCAAATTTTTTATCAGTATCCTGGGAGCTAGTGAAGATGAAAATCATGGTTTCTCTTCTCCAAGAACTTAAGGCATCACTCCTCTTTTGAGGTGGTGAGATGCTACACACAGGTGAAATTATTGCACTGCAAGGCAGAATGTAATGAGGCACCTAACCAGGCTCTAGATCCAATAGCTGTGAGAACTCAGAAAGGGATCACCACCATGAGCTTCAAAGGACAGAGATGTCTTGAGTCTAGGGTAATAGACAAGATTTGGAGAGGCAGAGAGGACTGCAGTAATCATTGCCGTTTACTGAGCACTTACTATGTGCCAAGCACTGTGCTCTGCCACTGCACACATCATGTCAGTTACTACTGCTAATTCTGTATTTATCATTGTCTCTATGTTATCACTGCAAGCACAGAAGCCCAGAGATTTGCCTAAGATTGCCCAGATAGTAAGTTGTGAAGCAAAGACTCGAAGCCAATTTTATTTATCTCGAAGCCTCTACCCTTAATCACTCTACTATTCTAGCACTGAAGCTTTGCAACAGCGACAAAGCAGACGTCCCAGATAGAGAGGAAAGAGTAAGACAGTGCACACAAATGGGCATGAGGAGGGTGTTGGAGATCAGAGAGGAGAGCAGGCTGGATGGGAAGGTTCAGAATCTAGGCTTATGGGATATAAAGTTGTACCAAGGGATTATGGGGCACCTTTAGTGAAAGCACGGGAACTGAGCACTTGGTTTCTCCCTGCTAGAATGACAGAATCACGCAGAATCCACTCTAACCTTCCAGTCCACCTCTTCCCTCAATAAAAATGAGAAAATTGAGATTTCAAGAGGCCTAGCCACTTGCAGATGGTCACAGGCAATAGGAAACCATTGTAAATTCTTGAGCACGGTGGTGACAGAGAAGAAAACAGTGTTCTGGATTGTTAGTTTGGCAGTGAGACATGAGGGGAGACTTAAGGGAAGCAGAGGAAACTGGCAGGAGGAAGCAAGCACCCCTGTCCCTGTTTTTTGCCGAAGGATGCCTCCCTTGGCAGCAGGCATTTCTAGGGAACACCATGGCTGAGATTCCAACTCTACTCCTTGCTGAGGTTTGTCACTCAGGAAGATGTGGGAGCAGGTTGTGGGGGCAAGTGTCATCAGGAAAGTCAGAATCACCTGCCCATGCCAAGCTCAGTGCTCTCAGCCAGGCCCAAACGCTGGGAAACACAGCTTCCCCAGTGGCAGGCTGGCACCGTCCCCTCTTGCCCCAGTGGAAGGCCTGTCTGGGGTGCAATGTCCCAGACCAGAGACCCCTGACGCTGAAGAGCCAGTGGCCAGGACAGGCTCCCAGCACCGTCTTTGTGTTGCCCTCCTGAGCTCGAGGCCGGCCAGGCCTCTGTGAACACAACCTACCTGTCCCATGGGGGTCATCATACCAGGAAAGGGAAGGCAAGAGCCCCCAACCCCACCTGCTTGGGCTAAGCCCTTGCATGGCAGAGCTCCAGTTATCCATCAGTGTCCAGCCAAGAAAGCCCTGCCCTGCTTAACTACTCTCCTCTGAGCTTCTCTTTGCTTAATTAATTCTGATAGTAATTGCCATAGAGCACTTACTCTACCTTGGTCACTGTGCTAACCATTTGGCACGCACGGTCCCATTTTAATTCCTACAGGCCTCTGATGGCGATATTATTGTTTGTATTTCGCATGTGATGAAACTGGAGCTCAGAGCTGTGAAAGAATTTGCCTAAAACCACAGAGCTAAAGGAGCCACAACTCAAACATACGCCGGTCTGTCTCCAAAGCCTGGGCTTTACCCCATTGGATTCTACCCTTTGGGAGAAGGGGCCCTGCAGTGGGAGGTCAGATTTCAAAAAGTGGCCTTGCTATTTCCCGACACCTGTACATTGGTACATTCATTTTTTTCAGCAAATATTTCTTGACCGCCAGCCAGGTGTTAGGCACATTCTCGCTGCGGAAGACACAACCGGGAACCAGTCAGAAAGAGCTGCTGCCCTCAGAGAGTTTACATTTTAGCTGGGAGGAGAGGCCGAACAAAACACTCCAAAACCACTCCAAATGCATGCGTAGTAAAGAAGTAGTAGTGATGATACTGGGAAGAAAAACAAAGCAGGATAAGGCAGGTGGAGAGTGGTGAGAAGTAGGATTTTAAAAGGCCCTGCTGAGGATAAAATATTTGAACAGAGACCCGAATGAAAGACATGGGAGCCATGGGCTGACCCAGGGAAAGAGCATCTCAGGCAGAGACAAGAGCAAGTGCCAAAGCCTCTGCCAGCGGGGGTCAGCCTGGTTTGTTCTGAGGATCAGAAAGGAAGCCAGTGTGGTTCAGGCAGAGAGAGCAGAGGGCTGTGCTACTGCTGAGAACGGACAGGGAGTAGAGCCAGAGACTAGAGCACTCTGGGCCACACGCAGTAAGGAGTTTCGATTTCAGATGTGCTGTTCTCCAGGGTCCCAGGCACTGTGGCGTGTCACTCAGGTGTGGTGCCTCTGCACAGCTGCAGGGAGGAGAGAGAGCGCATGAACAAAAGCACAAAGACAGCTCACTGGGTCAGCGTACTCAGCTCTGATTCCTTCCTTGAACTGGAAGCAGCAAATAAGTCCAGGGTCCAGTACCCACGAGAGAAGGTAGAGGAAGGTCTGATGGTGGCCACCAGGGAAGGAGCTGTTGACTCTGTGCATCTCATTTGCCTTGTCCATCAAGGGGTTTGAATTATCAATGGGTGTTCAAATAGTTTAAAATTGGAATCTCTTTATATAAGCAAAATATTTCATAGAAGCTTACCGTATGTCAGCTTCCTCTCTAGGGACCTCATATTCTTTATTTTGCAGAATCCTTATAAGAGTGCTATAAGATAGGTATGCTTAATGCTCCCATTTCACAGATGAGGGAGCTAAAGGGCAGAGAAGTTGGGCAACATGCCCAGGGTGGGAGCAGGTGTGGGCGGAGCGCGCTAGGGAGGCACTTTCAAACCCCTACCCCTGCCAGATGCAAGCCAGAAATCCCATTTCTCAGGCCCCTTCCACTAGGACTTGCTATGAGCTTCATTCTGCTAAGACCTTGCTCTGGAATTGTGACCTTTTGGGGCAGCTCCTTTGGCACTGTGTTTTGCCTCTTAGTTGTAAGTGGTGGTTTGGAGGTTGTTGGAAGGGGGAAATCAGATGAATAAAATCAAGGAGGTGGCTGAAACAGCAGTGTAGCAGAGAGGCAATGGAGCTGTCAGGAAATGGGCACGGTCTTGCACTGCTGGCTAAAAGATGGGGGCTCCCCAAGCCTGGAGCCTGCTGATGCCTTTGGTAAAACTTCAGCTCTTTCTACAGCACCCCAGTGTCAGCATTCTTTGGCAGATGTCCTGATTGGCTGGGAGATTGTTGCTTCCTGATACGGTGGTGATTAGTTCCGAAAGATGGGGTAATAGCCACATCTATCATTTCTGAGCATTTACCATGCATCGTCATTGTGCAAAGCATTTTCACACATATCATCCTACTGAATTCCCTGAAAACTCCCATGAGGTGAGCAGGCACCCCGGTGACCTCATCCTAGTCCTGCCCCTGTTGACCACTGCTATTATCTCCATCCTCCATTTGACAGATAGAGAAACTGAGGTTCAGAGAGGTGAAGTAACTTCCCCTAAATCACACAGCTAATAAACACCTGTGCTATGTCTGTCTGACTTCAATGCTCATTCTTCTAAGACTCAGCTGATATGGATTTTTAAAACAATTTATTTTGGGCTCTTTGTTACTGTATAGAACACTTGAGTTATTTATCACTAAGGTTACTAATAATTCTGTGAAAACATATCTATCAGCTGGCCCTGAAATGTCCTGAAATGAGTTTGAGAGCCAGATGACTGTGACAATTGAATAGTTTAAAGAATTTTGCATGGAAGCTGAAGCCATATTAAGATAGATCTTTATTTTTGTTCCTCTATGTGAATGTCACAAGTAACAAGGCATATGTTGCAACTTGGTTTCTAATGACTAAAAAAAAAGAGAGACAGAGGGGCAAATTGTCATTGTTGGCATTTTCCCAATGATATTTGCATTTTGGTTTCTATCAGAAGTCCGTTTGAGCAAAGAAATGTAGCTTTAGTCACTCGAAACTGCTCTTCCCTAGGAAATAATCATAAACGTAATAAGCAAAAAGAATAGAAAATGCCCGCAGGGAAAATATGACCCATCTGAGTTCAGATTCATTGTGCAGATTGATTCATTCTTTTTCTGACATTCTTATTCAGGAAGGAAAACTTGAAAATGTTCTAAATTTTAGGATGTTTAAGATTTGCAAGGAGTCAGGGGAGAGAGAGAAGGAATTAAATTTCAGTCCCATGGGGCAGAGATCAAGGACAGATTTCCTCAACTCTTAAGAACCATTTTACATGTTCAAATCACCTCGCAGTTCCTGACTCTCTTCTGCATTAGGTACTATGGTTGCTATGGGAGGATACAATAAGGTCATGATTGCTTTAAAATTATTCATAATAAAAACACATTTTGAGACTTGATTCTAAATGTTAAACTTAAATTTGAGCAATTTAATTGTCCGTTGAATAGGAATGAAATCCCACTGGTAGGCGGTTATTTCTTACAACCACTCTGTGTGAAATTGAAATCTTAAGATACCATTTCAAATATTCACCTTCTCTAAGGAAGTTCTCCCCAAAGAGTTGTGAAAGATAAGAAACTGACCCAAAGTCATATGCAGTAATCTCTTTTACTTACACACAGGTCAAAGCAAAAGCATATTATCAAAAGGAAACTTTATGTCCAAATTTGCCCATTCTGTGGTTACCTCTTGGAACACAAGGATATATTTATTTTAACAACTGACTTGAGCCCCATTCAAAACTGTAGCAAAGAACATAGTAAATTTATCCGATTAAATATTTAATAAAACAAGCAACTGTAAACATATCATCTACTCCCTAAGGTAAAGAACATTAAAATGGAAAATGCTTATATGTTGTGTTTAGGAGGAGAAAGGAGTGAGGACCCTGGTCTGTTTGCTTTATAAAAACAGGAAATAGATTTTTAATTTGGATAGGAAATTCTTATTTTAAATTCTCATTTCAACTTTAACTTTAATTTCAAGCTCTTTTAAAATTACCTCAATGATGTCTTTTGCATAATATAACAGCCACCATTTATGAGAGCTTACTATATGCCAGGTGCCTTCTATGCAATCTCATATCTATAATTAGCCCCATTATAAATCTATGTGCCATACTTTGCATGCATTAGCTCATATAATCCTCAAAAAAACCTAAGCAATAAATCCTGTCATCTCCATTTTACTGTTTAGCAGTTAAATTCCTGCTCTTAGGCCAGGTGGCAAGAGCGGGTTAGAACACAGGCAGTCTGACTCTGGAGCCACTACCCAATACTACCTTCTCAGATTTATTTTCCTAGGCCATGCTACCTGGTAGGTAAGAGCCTAAATAAACCCAGGCAGTCAAGTTCCAGAGTCCCAGCATTTAACCGCCACATTGACTGGTTATGTGTAGTTAAAACTGTTCATCACAACCTGTATGTTTATTTTCATCTCTGGTAGAAATGAAAGTAGAGTGGTAGCTTATATATTTATCACATAATTTAGGCTCACCTAAAAATTATGGCGATTTTCTTTTTTTAAAATTAAAAACACGGATCTGATCCGGGAAAAACATTTTCTATATACCAAAGGCCCAGCTTGGACCCAAGACTGTTCTTAAGGCTTTCTCCCACAAACACATACACACGCACACATGCACAAATGTTAATTATACCCACTAGGGCCCCAGCCTTAGGACACAGGGACAAGAAAATGACAAGAGCATGCAGACAATAGTAGATTCCTGGTTACACTGGTAACAAGCCAATGAGGATTTGGCTCTGAACAGGGAAGACGAAGTGTCCAGGGATTCACTTCTAACTTCAGCCACCACCTTTCAGGGTGAGCTAAATAAAGGTCGTCAAGTGTCATCTTTAAAATGGGAACACAGTGTCTGTGCCTATGATCCAGACTGTTCTTATAAAACTGGATTCTGAAAGGATTGGGCAGTTTCCTCTTTGCAAGCCTTATGACTGGCATCATGCACAAACAGGCCTTCAGTAACACTTCCTGAGAACAGACATCTTCAAGGCCCAGGAGAACCGAAGTTTTTTTTCTATGGAAGGGCAGACTGCTAGCCTCCTCCTCTTCCCTTCTGCATTCCTCTCTCTTCCTAGAATGGAGTTGGAGGAGAAAGCTGAACCCCCAAATCCAGTCTGCCTTCTTTCTCTTTGCCTGGCCCAGGCCAAAATACTCTCCCAGGTGCCGCTCTTGATCTTTGCAGAACCACTTTGTCTCGTCGGGTTATTACTGGCATTGGGGAGGAGGCAGTTGAACCGCAGGAGTGAGCTTTCTGGAAGGTACTGAGGGAGGGAATTGTCCCGCCAGCAGACGGAGAGGAGACCCGGACCAGCGTGGTCTCTCCCTGCCACCCTCCCTCGGGATTAGCCGCCCTGGCTCTGCTCGGGCGTACCCAGCCCGTGCGATCCCGGCTCGCGCAGCTCCACCGCCCCTCCCGAGCGCGGCCGCAGCCCCACGCCCGCAGCGGGCAGAGCCGCGCTGTCCCGGCGTCCCCGCGCTCCGCGTCCGAGGAGCTGGGACCTCGAACCCGGGGCGGGCAGGAAAGCCACTCGGGGCCCTTGCATTTCTGTAGGTGCTTATTTCACATTCTTGTCTCTCCTCGCTTGCTGGAGCTACCGGTTAGTTACTTGCAGCCTTAGTTAAATCATAAAGAGAAGAGGAGACTGGAAGCCCTAAAAATTGCTTTAGTGACTGCCCGGCCTCCTGGCCAGGGAGAGTGTTGACTGAGCGACTCTCCCGGTCCCCGACGCTGGCCCCTTTAAGAAGCCAAGTCAGTCCTGCTGCTGCTGTTTGTACTGCTAATACCCAGGAGCCCCGTTAAAAAAAAAAAAAAAAAAGGGAAAAAGGGGAGGGGGGCTGGGCAGCTGTCTCTTTAAATGTGATTTCCTTCTATTGTATTTGAATCGTGATCAGGAAAAAGGAAATGAAACCAGAGACAGAGGGAAGCTGAGCGAAAATAGACCTTCCCGAGAGAGGAGGAAGCCGGGGAGAGGCGCGCGGTCCCCTCCCGCCCCGGCCGCCGCCCCCTCTCTGCCCTGGGCGGCGAGCTGCGCCCGCGACGCGGCCGGAGGTGCGCGGGGCGCGGGCGGCCGGCGGGCGCGCACCTTCCCCGCGGGCGGCGCGGAGCCGGCGACAGCGCGCGATCGGAGCCGGGCGGCGGCGGCGGCGGGACCGGGATGGAAGGTTAAGTCCTGAGCAGCAGCAGCAGCTGCAGCCGCCCGGGCCAGGCTGCGCGCCCCGGCCCCCGCCTCGGCCGCGGCGCGCCCGCAGCCGGGTGATTCGCTCTCTCTCTTTGGCGTTTGAAGGGAGCGCGGTGACTGTCCTTGAGCGCGGAGGGGCGAGCTCGCCGCCGGAGCGCCGGAGCAAGCGGAGGCGCAGGAGCGGCGGCGGCGCCCGAGCACCCGAGGGGGTCCGAGCCCCGGCAGCCGGCCAGCCCCGCGCCACAAAGGGAGCGCCCCCGCCGCCCGGCACGCCGCCTCCCTCCCCAATGTCCTCGGCCATCGAAAGGAAGAGCCTGGACCCGTCTGAGTAAGTGTGGCGCCCCTGCCACCCACAGTGTCCACGGCCTCGCGCCCTGGAGCGGCGGCGGGCGGGGGTGGCGCGGGCGGCCCTGGGGGGGCTCCCGGTGCGCGCCCACAGCGTGCCCTTGGCCCGCTCTGCCCCGCGCGGGGCTCCCCCTTCCTCGCGGGTGGCTCCGGGGACTGGGAGAGGGACTTGGCGGCGGGCGGCCGGGAGAGGGGATCGGCCGGCCGGGAGCTTCTGCTTGCCCCTCCAGGCTACCTGGGACGCTCCCCAAAGCCACCGCGGGCCAGAAAGTTTGCGCAGGAGCAGGCACAGGGGGAGCGTGGAGGCGCGCAGGTGCAGTCCGGAGAGCGTTCAGGGCTTGATTCTGCCCGCTTCTCGCGTCTCGCTCCTTCCCGGCCCTCTTTCTCTTTGTCCATTTGGTCTTGGAAAGGGGAACATTCCAACTGGAGGCCTCCGGGGGTCCCCGACTGCACCTTTCTCGGTCCGCAGGTGCAGCGGCTGCCAGCTGCGCGGGTAACTGGCTGGCGAGAGGTCCGAGCGTCCACCTCGGAGCTCTCTCTCTGGCTTCCAGAGCCTTCTAGAGCAGCTAAATCCGAAGTAAATCTGGGTACATGTACCCATTGGGGTCCACTGATGGGGGCCTGTGAACCTCAAAAGTTAGTGCACTATTTTGTGTATAGATGAATTTTTCTGAGGCGCGGTCTCATAGTGTTTATCATAGTCTCAAAATTGTTTTGGGGTCAGGGAATCAGAGCTGTAATGAGCATTTGCGCATCTGTTTTCTCAGCCTCATAGTGGTATGGAAGGTTCTCCTATTCCCAACCTATACCCTGAACCCATTCTTTCCTGTTAACACTAGGAGCCAGGGGTTTTTAAGATATCATTTTCTTGTCAATGCAAATGCCCCTTTAAGAGTCATTAGCTGTCTGGTTTTGAGAATTTTTATTCCTTTGAAGTCCCCTTCTAATCCTTTGAAGGGATTTGTTACACAAGACCAAAGGAGCTGGTTAATGACTTGTCCATTTGTGCTTTTAAAGAGGCATTTGTTTTGTTTTTTCCTTTCCTGCTTTAAAAGAATTATGCTTTCCTGCTTGAAGTACCCACCCACCACCCCCTCCGATTTCAGCATTCTATGGTGTTTATTTACCTGGGTTTTACCCTCAGTTAAGGGCATAAAAGCTCAGCATGTTCTCATAAAACACAGGAAGTACCACCATCCAATGAGAGTATAAACATCACTGTTCAGCCTTGAAGGTTAAGACAGGGGTTCTACAAGGAGCTAGGTTCCTCCTAACAAAAGCCCAGCTTCCTTAAACAAATTCCCAGGAGAAAAATAACATTCCTTTTAAAAAGTATATGTCTGTGCAACAATGGGTTTAAAGGGTGGTTTGTTCACTTTTTTATAAACTTGCAATTACAACTGAGCTCTGAGTTTCACTGGACAAGATGGTAGCACTACAGTAAGGGAGTGAATTGGATGAATTGTTGCCTAATGCCTTTTTAATCTGCAGAACTTAGTGACTAATCCTTTTAAGAGAAGATAAATCTGGAGGTTTCAGTTCCTGAACGAAGTTTGCTCTTTTCAAAGTTTGTACATTTTCACTGAGGTTAGAAAATGGAAACATCCTAACACAGCAGGCACCTGCTGATGGAGGCTCACCTATACCACCCTTCACCTCACTGTTTGCCCATTGAAGATGGCCATGTTCTAATCAGAGATGTACAAGCTGGTGCAAAATTGCTGCAGCACATATTTCCCTCTGCCTTCTGTCCTGGAAATTGTTGAGAAATTATCCAAGAAATCCAAGCCAGAGTAATATTCAGGTATCATATTCAGGGTAGACTCTGGGAGAATAGAAAATATTAATTCAAGGGTGAATCCCATTTGGTCATTGTCTTGGATTGTCCACCAAAGATAATGTGATATTATCATTCATTCTAGAAAGATAGATGGAGCCAATATCTTATCCTTTCCTTCTCTATCTCATCTGAGGCCGTCAGGATAGCACTTTTCCTTTGCGTTCCTACTGTGGCCCACTATCCAGCTAGTCGCTTCTTTGTGGACTTAGTCAAAGCGCACCTTGGGTCATTACAATCAGCATCTCTCCAGATTACAGATAGAGACTTGCCTAGGCATGCAGAAATGAAACATTTAAAAACAGGCCAGAATTCGTGAACAGAGAGATTTCCTCACCGTGCAGTTGGTGGCCCCTGCTGCCTCCCTGTGAGTAACTGGAGCACTTCATTTTAATTCCAGGCAGTTTTGCTCCAGCTACGTGCAAATTCTCTTTCAGAGCTGGTTGGCAGCATCGGCATCAGAGCATCCAGTGTGGTTCCATAAGGTTCCATGAGTGTTTTTGAAAGCTCAAAGTAAGACGGAGGAGCTGTGGCAGGAGAAGAGATGCAATTGAGTTGATGCACGTGAAGAGGTCAGGATATTAGTTACTAGAAGGGAGACAAGAAGTTCTTATGTATAATCTTTAGAAACAAAGGAAAGCAAGTCAGGCTTCAGTGAATTCTTAAAACTATGGTCTTTTTTTTTCTTTTGAGACAGAGTCTCACTCTGTTGCCCAGGATAGAGTGCCGTGGCATCAGCCTAGCTCACAGCAACCTCAAACTCCTGGGCTCAAGTGATCCTCCTGCCTCAGCCTCCCCAGTAGCTGGGACTACAGGCATGCGCCACCATGCCCGGCTAATTTTTTTCTATATTTTCAGTTGTCCAGCTAATTTCTTTCTTTCTTTCTTTCTTTTTTTTTTTTTTTTTTTTTTTTTTTTTTTTTTTTTAGTAGAGATGGGGTCTCACTCTTGCTCAGGCTGGTCTTGAACTCCTGAGCTCAAAGGATCCTCCTGCCTCAGCCTCCCAGAGTGCTAAGATTACAGGTGTGAGAACCACCACACCTGGCCTAAAACTATGGTCTTGATTTTGTTTTTCAAAGAAACTGGCTTGAGCTTCACATTTCCTTGTTTTTAAAGATGATAATCTCATGAAGCGCTCCTATACTCTATGTATAAAATATGGGCTTGCTTTTAGCATTCCTGAATGAATATTCATAGGGAATATTTCACACTTTACCTGACAGAGTCACCTGAAGTCGTCAGAGTGTGTCATAAACAGTATCACCTGAGCCTCTCCTCCCTAAGGATAGTGGGTGCTGAGGTTTGTGAGCACAGGCCAATTAGGACACAAGGTCACCTGGTAAGTTAGTGCTAGCTAGAAATAGGAGACACAGATTTATAACTCCAAGGTGAAACTCCCTTTGGGAATTTCACAGTTGGAAGAAGGTCCATTTTTTGAAACATAATAGATTTTTAAAAATAAATTTGTATCTGAGTAGGGTTCCAGAGAACACTTGTTAATTATTACGAATCAACAAGTATCAAGTTTTACCTGTGTCCCATTTGGTGTTGGAATCATTCCTTCCACTCCCGTTTTCCTTTGGCAAAGTTATTTATTTTAAAATGTAAAACAAAAGTGTTCAGATTCCAGTGAAGCAACGTGAACGGCCAGCACAATGCATGGCTTTTTAATGAAAGAACACGTATCCCAGGCCCACTGTTAACTAATTGCCTTGATTGAGATTTCAGTGTCTGTTTAATTGCCTTCTACTCTCTTTAAAATAATCATTGCCCTGTCCTCATTTTTGTTCCTAAATCAACTTTATTCAAATCAGTTTCGCTGTTGTAAAAATTTTCAGGTGCGGAAAGAAAGGTCTATCTGATGTCCTTCATAAGTTTGACAGTGGCCTTATATCTAGGGCTTTTCTCCAAAGATACATTGAGTAAGAAGGATGGGATATGGAATTTCTGTTTAAAAATAAAATGAAAAAAAAGTAAATAA
The DNA here is from genome assembly GCA_008750895.1 of Mirza zaza. Classification (NCBI taxonomy): domain Eukaryota; kingdom Metazoa; phylum Chordata; class Mammalia; order Primates; family Cheirogaleidae; genus Mirza; species Mirza zaza. The sequence goes on along the minus strand of VSMD01045029.1, from coordinate 34,609 downwards.
AAATAAAATGTAATAAGGAGAATTCTTCTTATATCATGATGGGATTTTTATTTTGGAAAGAGAAAGCAACCTAAAATAATTTTTGGTGCCCTTCTTTCTTCTTCACCCCTGCTTTTGTGCAGTTGGGAAGGGCTGGAGGGAGAGTGGCATAGACTCAGCAGGGAGTTTGCAGATTGTGGGCACTCTGGGCATAGTCCCGGGTGCCTCCTCTGAGGTTAGGCAGTGCCCTTGGGTGCTGGGTGTGGGAGGAGGAGAGAGAGAACTGTGAAGATAGAGGAGAGTCCGAGGGGAGAGTGGGAAAAAGCAGAGGTGCCCAGGTGGTGCTGGGCGTGGGTGGGGTACAGTGCCACCTGCCGTTGCCTTTGACGCCTCTTGGTGGCCTGCGTTCACTTCTTAGAGAATCTAGGTGTAAAGTCTGACTCTCTCCTGTCTTAACCCAAGGGTGGCTGGGGCTCTCTGCAACATGGGCAAGAGATGTGTTGCCCCGTCCCTTCTTTTTATGTCACCAAAAGGCAATCAAGGGAGACTCCCTGTCTGGCCCAGAGCGAACCCTGACCTCCAGTGCTGGCCTCAGCCGTGAGGTCGTCCCTAACGCTTGGCCTTGTCTCCAGGGAACCAGTGGACGAGGTGCTGCAGATCCCCCCATCCCTGCTGACATGCGGCGGCTGCCAGCAGAACATTGGGGACCGCTACTTCCTGAAGGCCATCGACCAGTACTGGCACGAGGACTGCCTCAGCTGTGACCTCTGCGGGTGCCGGCTGGGCGAGGTGGGGCGGCGCCTCTACTACAAGCTGGGCCGGAAGCTCTGCCGGAGAGACTATCTCAGGTACCGCCCAGCCGCCCCCTGGGGCCCTCGAGGGGAGGGGGGGGTCGGTGGGCCACGGACATGTGCATCTGTGACTGCCACTCCTGCTCTCGGCTTGGACACCACCTGCCCAAAGAGGCTGAGCTGTACAGGCTGAATCCCAGCTCCCCATGCAGAGAAGCAGTTGGCTTTTCTTCCCGTTTGAGAAGCAAGTCCCCAGGGATATGTTCCTATGTGGTAAAATACTGATGTTTTTAAAGGCAAGAGAATGACAAACACAAAATTCAGGACAGTAGTTCCCTGAGGGGCGGGCAGTCATGGGGGTAGGGTCAAGGAGTAGGCATAGAGGGTCCTAGGAACTGGGGGTTTTTTAATTTATACATTTGGGGGTGGGTTCTTAGGAGCTCATTTGAATGCTTCAAAACATATATAATAGGTCATAAATATTTTTTTGTATGACTCCAATATTATGTGATGAGAAATTTAAAAATAGCACGCTGTTGCCATGGAACTCCAAGCCTTGACTCTCCTAGGGGGAAGGCGGTATTGAAGGACATAAGGGCAAAGGCCCCGAGTCAGTTGTAGGTTTGAGTCCCCATTGCCTTCTAGCTCTGTGACCCTGGGCAAGTTACTACCCTCCCTAAGTCTCGGTAAAGTGGGGATAATAATAGTACCTACTTCCAAGGAAGTGGCGAGGATTACATAGAACAACACATGCGAAGTACTTGGCTTGGTGAGTGTCAAATAGACGTTAGCTGCTCTTATAACTTTCCCTCGTGACATAATCATTAAGTATTTTCCAATTGAATGAATGAAGAGATGGAAGAATGGAAGGGTAAAATAGGAACTTGACAACGCCAAGTGAGACAGGAGCCAAGGACAGCTCCTGTGCTCTGGGTCATACTGTTGTCCATCTGAATATTCCAGCACTCACCAGTTACCTTTGCCTGGAATGTTCTAGCATTTCTGTTTGCATCTTAGCTGTTGTGGAGGTAACTCTCCCTGTGCCCTCTGCTGTCAGATCTACTCAGCTCTGTAGCTGTCGGTTTCTCACCGTCTTCCTGCGGCCGAGGGTCTGTGAAGCATGCGTCCCTCGTACATTAGGACGCTCCAACCCCTGGAAGCTTGTTTAGACTTCACTGCCCTCGACTGCTAGGCCAGCTCTTCCTCCCAAACCTGCGTTCAGAGCATTTTACATTACAAAAAAAAAAAAAAAAATCTGCAGGCAATTCCACAGTGAAGGAAGCTTATCTGTTTACCCAAGGACTGATAAACTAAGCTTTTTTCCCTTCCTAAATTCCCTGATAAAGCCTTTTCAAATTTGGTGATTCTAAGACAATAAGTAGGGTTTTTCAATGATCACGATTATAATTTTGGTCAATTTTCCTTTTTCTTTCTTAAGTTACAAGAAAATAGAACTGGGATAAATACAGACCTGGTTTTGCTCGCTCCCTCTTTGCCAAGGCAGTCAGAAAGCAGACGGGTAAATGACTCCCCTTGGGCCCCTGACTACATCCCTGTCAAATCATTTGAATCTTATTAAATGACGTGTGGATAGAGTAAGGTCAAAAGAGCCCGGGCTTCTCTCTGTCTCTGCGGTTTTATATAACATTCAAGAATAAAACCAGTGCTGCCTGGGCTTGTTAATCTTTTCCATTTTCAAAAAGGCGAGAGAAAAAAAAAATAGTCTGGGAGAACCCAATGTTAATTAACTTGTGTCTTGGTGACATGAAATAATTCTTCTCCCCGCCACATTCCTAGGCAACATGTTAATTAACTGTGTTAGCGCAGGCGGTTCCAGCCATCCTTTAATATTTATATTATTGTTATTAAAATGGGCAGCAGAAAGCTTAAGACTTGACACCTCTTGACAGAGGAGAAAAATTGTTTTTGCTTTGGGAAAGGTCCTTTAGCCACAGACTTGTTTACCTGCCTTTTTAGCATATCTGGTGGCGTCATTTAACATGGCAAGTTGGAGGAGTGACTACCTGGGCCCTCTGATGGGGTGCAGTTCTTCTATCCCCCAGGATAATGTTTCCCCATGAGGATAGCCGATGGCTGACTCACCTGTGACAGTCCTTTTCAGATATTGAGCCTCAAATATTCATGAGCCTCCCATGCAGAAGCCCTGCCACCGTTGTCTTGTAGACAGCAGCTGTTAATGTCTGTGCCCAGCCCAGAGCCCCTTGCATCCTTTTTTACCAAATGTTGTGTGCTTGGGGGGGAACACCCCCCCAGTGGGTTTGCTCTCAACATCCAGTACCTGCATCTATTAGAGCCAGAAGTATGCCCCCCCCCAGACCCCCCAGTTGACCTTACCCAGTGCCAGACACTGCAGAAGTGCCAAAGCCTTGCAGCCTTTGCCTGTAGCCAGGGTGTCACTTGCACTCTAGATTTCTTCCCTTCTGAGGGACTTTGCCTGAGGTTGCAACTTGGCTGGGCTTCCTACCCTGCATCCTTATAGGTTTTTCCTGAGAACACATCCTTAATCGATCATTTGCACAGAAATCCAGCCTGAGACACCAGTCCTTGGTGATAGGGATTGGCTAATGCTCAAGTTAGGTGTCAAGTCCAGGTTTATTTTACTGACATTAGAATCTCAGAATACCAGAGCCAGAAGGGGTTACCGGGGCCCTCTCTTCCAGTTCCCTTGCTTTACAGTTTACGACACACAAGCCCGGTGAGGGGAAGTCATTTGCTTGGGTCACCTAGCTAGTTAGAGGTGATGCTGGGACCTGAACTTGTCTCCCAGATATTGGTCCTTTGTCCTTCCCTTCATTAGCTGCCTGATGTGTATTGTAATTTACCCCCTGACTTTCCCTTAATAAGCTCCCTCCTTCCTTAAGGATCTCACGCCCCAGGCAGTTGGATTCACTCCACGCACACTGTTTCTCAGTCGTTTATCCGTGCTCAGGCCAAACTGAACTTACTGAACAGTCAGGAAACCAGAACTGTCTTTCCACTCTGTGACCTCCACTGTGGCAGTTACCTACAGCTTCACCATCTGCTGGGTTAGGATAAAATGTCTTCCCCAGTAATGAGTTTGCTCCCAGGCGGTGCTTTGAAAACACTCAGGGATCTTGAAATGGAAAGAGGGATTCAGAGGGAAATTAGCCGGCCCTGGCTCTGACAATGAGCTCTCTGCTCACAGACCATCTCTTCTTAATTACATTAATTTTGCCCAAATGTTGCAAAATTTGTCATCTGCCCTTATCTCCCCTACAAGCTCTCAGAACATTACCAATTGATTCTCTGATATTCTGAAGTGAATAAGAACTTGTGATAACAAGAAGCATTTACCTAAAACCGTCCTAAAGGTTTTATTTGGAAACCACCTGCTAGCGTGCTATGTTAATAGCCACGTGTGAAAATTAACTTCCTGCAGTGAGGCTGGCGCAGTTGGGAATACACCCGAGTTGTGTTAACACATAACGAACGTTGGCTTAGCCCTTGACCGCCGGTGCTCTGACATGCTCCGTTTGCTCCTCTAACAGCGAGTGGGGTAGATGCAATGACTGCTGCCACTCACTGAAGCTCAGAGAAACCAAAGTTCTCACCAGGGTCACTCAGGTACTCAGGGCTGGCCCTGGACATTGCAGCTGGCTCTTCTGAGTCCATTGCTTGTGTTATTCCCGTTTCACAGCAGATTCTCAAAGTTCAGCCTGCATCCGAGTCCCCTGGAAGTGTCATGAATACACAGACCGCTGGGCCTTCTCCCCAGAGTGTCTCAGCTGGGTGGGGGCAGGGGAGGGCAGAGAATCTGGATGTCCAACCAGCTCCCAGGCCATGCTGATGCTGCTGGTCCCGGGACCCACACTTGGAGAACCCCTGCACTGAGTTCTACCATGTTGCACCCCCACCCTGACACTGAATACTGCTTGAAATAAGTGACTGATCTCCAAGGCTTAGGAGAGTCCTGATTTAAATGTCAGAAGAGAAGTTTCCCCCGAAATTCATGCCTGTGGGGCAGTGAGAACCGTAAATTAAGATCTTCCAGTCATTGCGGAGAGATGCTGTTAGCCTTGCAGATCTCTTCTGTGGAACTCCCTGTCTCCCAGCGGCTGGGGCTCCAGAAAGTGATCGGGTGGAGATGTGCTTTGCAGCTTCTCGGAGGTATTCGAAGGGTGGATTCCACCCTCCGAAGGGTGGAATCAGTGGCTGTTGACATGATTGAGTTTGGGAGCCTCAGAAGGACGCCCACTGCATTGTGTTCCTGGTCAGCTCCCTCTCAAAGGGGCCCCAAGGGTCTTAGAGTACCTGCCTAAGCCTATATCACAGATCGTGCCAGCTGAGAGTCTCGTCAGTGAGGCAGGGCCCGGGCAGCCTAGGGGAACGGTGAGTGGTTCCTGGAGACAGGAAGAGGGCTCAGAAAAGGGAGGAGTTACGTTAGACCCACGTGCCTGCTTCATCCCAGCATCCTCTGCCTGCTGTGGGAGAGACTGCGCTGGCTGGCCATAAATCTGGGTTCCATCGTTCCTGGCTTCTTGACATCCTGGAAGTTCAGCTTCCTTTCTAGAACTGGTCCCCACACCCTGTCTTCCAGGATTGTCACTGCCACTCACTGTCTTCTTAGCTTTTCTCTCTTTTTGCTCCAGGCTTTTTGGCCAGGATGGTCTCTGCGCATCCTGCGACAAGCGGATCCGTGCCTATGAGATGACGATGCGGGTGAAGGACAAAGTGTATCACCTGGAATGTTTCAAATGTGCCGCCTGTCAGAAGCATTTCTGTGTGGGCGACAGATACCTACTCATCAACTCCGACATAGTGTGCGAACAGGACATCTACGAGTGGACTAAGATCAATGGGATGATATAGGGCAGCGAGCACCTGAACACGCTCCGAGTGTTCACTGAAGACTCTGTCTTTACAGGGTCTTCACTCGTAGGCACTTTGGGGATTTGAGGGTGGGGCGAGGCATATTTTAGGTGATGGTAGACCCTTACTGGGCACCAAGACATAGCATTCAAGTGACATAATGCAAGGGCCAAGACTTGGAGGGGGCAAAACGACCAGTGCTTAGGGAGAACTTAGGGTCACAGCCTGTCCATAGTAACTGACATGATTAGCAGAAGAAGGAACATTTAGGGGCAAGCAGGCACTGTGCTTTCATGACGGAATTTCACACCTGCAGATAGGGAGTTGTATAAAGATTTGTTATGACTTTGACGCTTGCCAACTAGAGATGTGCGATTGATTTCTTTTCTTCTTGGGTTCTGTAACAACCCTGTTCCAATCACTGTCCTCCACACAAGGGAAGGACAGAGAGGAGAATGCTCATTTCTTTTTTTTCTTGGCCACCTTCCCAAGGCCCGTAAGCTTTGGACTCCCCAAGAAAAACTGCATGGAGACACATTTCAGTTGAGAATGGAAACCACCACTTTTCACCAAACAATTATTTAAAGCAATGCTGATGAATCACTAAGTTTTTAGATACCTTCATTTTGAGGTGAAGAGTTCCACAGATTGTTTCTATACAAATATAAATCTTAAAAAAAAAAGTTGTTCAACTATTTTATTATCTTAGATTATATCAAAGTATTTGTTGTGTGTAGTAAAAAAAAAAAAACCCAACTCTGCAGACTTAATAAAAAATGACAGACTGAGACGCAGTGTGGTTTATTTGATAATGACTTACAATTTGGGATGGCAGGAAAATGCCCCGCTTTTTCTATTGTAAAGGAAAAGTAAATAAGCAATTTACTTTTAGGTCAAATAAAAACTTCCATTTATTGTAAGGGTTTATGTGAGGCAGGCATGTTTCTATATTACTGGCAATTATGTAACAGGTCATCATGTAGCTTAGAGGGATGTAGAATAATTAAATTGTTATTGTCAAATGTGCATTTCACTTCAGCATTGTATAGAATGAGTGGAAGGCAAGATCATTGCCTTTGGGAAACTTGTAACCTAGAAAGGACACAAATACATAAAACAGATTCCCTTTGGGAGAGAAGGTAATTACCTAGTTTGAAATGTGGGAAAGATGCTGAGCTTGACACTTCGATTTTCCAAGACGGGTGTCTCAGGGTATTTTATGACAAGTGGTTAAGAGGACCTTACTTTGAGGATTTAAAGCAGGTACCATGGGTGGTGTATTTGCCTTCACCCCGTCCCTGTAGCCACCATGAGCTGACTCAGAGTGCCACCTGCTGGTCATCACCTCTCAGCTCACTAGCCCAAGAGCGTCCCCACGTACAACAAACCTAGATACACTTTTCAATGATCTCGTCAAAATACTGGCAAACGCAAGAAGCCTAAATGTGTTTAATTATCAGGAAATAAGAAACATGCAACTAAGGCTACAGTTAATTAACTATGAGATTTCTCTAAAATCTTCCGTAACTAAAGTTTGTTCTTTTTTTCCTCTAGAGGACAAATAAGGTAATGATGGCTCTCTTGTCCTGTAAAATGTTAAAACTGGTTAGGAAATTTGACTGCTTAAGGTGGCCTATTTAAATGAAATCTGATTATATTGCATTCCAGCCCAGGTGGTGGGAAGGAGCTGCCAGTGAGGGGATGTTTGTTCTGACTCAGTGGTTCTCAGATTGTCTCTGAAACAGCAGTCTCGGCATCACCTGGGCACTAATTAAAAACACAGACTCCTGGGCGCCATCGCAGACATACCGAATCAGAAATCCTGGGCATGGGCTTTAGCAATTTAGTGTCTTAAGCCCTGAAGATGATTCTGACTCATGCTGAAGTTTGAGAATGGCTGTTCTAAAACATCCCCCAGCTAGGAAGGACATACGTTCTAAGTTGTCAATGGTTAATATTTGATACAAAGGTTAATCACTGAGTACTCTTCCACATGTAGCCAAACACCGTCTACCTTGGTCCCTAAACTGAAAACTTTCACATACTTTTATCACTCAGCTAACAGTTATTTTGTGTGTCATTTGCCAGATCAGTCATAATTTAAGCCACCATTTTCCTCCATATTGACATTAATAATAACAATGATAATCGAGTTTAGCTATGCAATTATCTTATAGGCAGTATTCAGTAAAAATACAAATGATAAATGCTCCTTGCTTTGGAAATGTAAACTTAAGTCTTAAATCCATTGTAGTACAACACATGTAAGATTCAAGAAATCAGCCAATACCTTTGCCATCCTCAACAAAGCAATAATTGACATTTTCCATTTGTCAATGGGGCCATCTTGCAGAATTGTAAATGCACAGGCAGACTCTTTGTAGTAAGTCACCCCAGGACCCAAGTGTCTAACCCACAACTGACTTAAGAGGAAGTATAATAGCTGTATGAACAAATGTCAATGACCCCTATGTGTGTTTTTGTAATGCTCTCCCTCTCATGGTTTAGATTCTTAGGCCAGTAGGGCATGATGACCACAACCTTGAAACTTTTAACTAACTACTTGACCATGTGAGTTCTTTCCCAGAAATGGTGGGTTTTCTGGAAGACAAAGTATCTGAGATTCTGAAGACACCAGGGCAGACTTTCTGAAGCCAAGACTCACCATCCCCCTCAACCTGCCCCTCAATCCATGTAACCCCTAGTTAGTTACACCATGACCTGCCCCAATGCATGTGGCCCCTGCCTAAAAAGCCCATGTCTACGTTTGTAGGAGAGACAGATTTGAGGCAGCTTCGTCCATACTCCCCACAAAACGTTTATGGTATTAAAAAAATTTCTTTCTTCCTTGGCAATCCTAATTGTCTCAATAATTGGATCATTTTGCGGTGAGTTTTCGGCCTGAATCAGGCCGAAACCCCCTGTGTTTTCGATAACAGAAGGACAGGCAAAGAGACATTGAGAGGGACCAGCTCTTAGTCTACCTTGATGGTCCCTGCCTGAATGCGTCCCAGGTCAGAGAATTGGGCACCTGCTCTTTCCCCTGGTCCAAGCCTGCATTAAGCAGTTTGCTGGGACACTTTGCCTCCTCTCATCTCTCTAAAGTCTTCTGCCCCAAACCAGCTTCCTTTTATTGCTGCTTCTAATAGAGCCACTTCTCAGGAAAATTTGGAATCCTAAAGTTAAAATAGAACAATGAGTAGGAGCTTTTTCATCTGAAGACTTGGATTCAAATTGCAATGGTCTGACTTCATTTACTTAATAACCATGCACATATTATAGCACTTACCGTGTGCCAGGTACTCTTCTAGGAGCTTTACAGTATTAACTCCTTGGGTCCACATACCAGCCCCCTGTGGCAGTTTCTATTTATCATCACCCACGCTGTGCCCAAGGAAAATGAGGACCAGACAGGATAAGTAACTCACTCAAGGTCCCCCGGCTAATGAGCGACAGAAGTAGGCTTTACCCAAGGCTCTTCTCACTGTGCCCTGCTGCCTCTCTCTAAGGCTCCCCTCGCTGAACAGCAGATTTCTCATCTGCAAAATAGGTAAAATTAATACCTTCCTCCCCGGGTTATTTGAGGATAGTAGAGTTTAGTCTAGCCAGAAATGTAAACAAAACACAATAATACAAGATTAGCACTACAATAAAGTTATGTAAAAAGTGATATGAAAACAGATAAGGGAACAATTAAATTGGCTCAGGGGTAGCTGTCTGAAGTTAAGAGTTGGTGACATCTGAAATGGCCTTGGACCTGGAAGGGGGTGGTGTGGGCAAGAGCAAAGACTCAGAGACCTTGACCTTGGAGGACCAGGATTCAGGTGAGCACAGAGTTTGTGCGGTGGTGGTGTGGGCATTGGTTGCAGAGAGGCTGGGTTAGCTGGTGAAAGATTTAAATTCTGAGTCTGTCACTTTCTGGTGGGGTGCTCTTTAATTCTCAATTCTCTCACAGGGATGTTACTACTGTGCCAGACACAAGATCTGGGCCCAGTGAACATGACTGACCTCTGGCTTGACCTTGGAGCCTCAGCTCAAGCCCTTCCTCCTCCAGGCTGTCTCCTCAATCACTCCAGTTTGCAGCCTCTCATGAAGTGGCTCTCAAAACTGCAGTGCTTAGGACTCTCCCGATTAATAGGAGGGGTTATTAATATGCAGGGTCCTGGGCTGGACTGCAAATCTACTGAATCAATATCTCTTTTTTTTGAGACAGAGCCTCACTTTGTTGCCCAGGGTAGAGTGAGTGCCGTGGCGTCAGCCTAGCTCACAGCAACCTCAGACTCCTGGGCTCAAGCAATCCTACTGCCTCAGCCTCCCGAGTAGCCGGGACTACAGGCATGCGCCACCATGCCCGGCTAATCTTTTCTATATATATTAGTTGACCAATTAATTTCTTTCTATTTATAGTAGAGATGGGGTCTCGCTCTTGCTCAGGCTGGTTTCGAACTCCTGACCTTGAGCAATCCTCCCGCCTCGGCCTCCCAGAGTGCTAGGATTTGAATCAGTATCTCTTGGATAGGACCCAGGAATCTCACTGTTCATCAAGCAACCCCCCTTTCTTTGTCATTGTCGTTTGTGTAGGTTGCCCCCTGCCTTCGGTGAGAAATTTCTGCTAAATCCTACACCCTAGTTCCACAAAGGCAGGGACACTATCTCTGGTTTATGACTGGGTTTCCAGACCCTAGCACCTGCTGGCCACAAAGTAGGCCCCGGTAGTGCTGTTGAATGGATTTTGACTCTCCTCTCAGTTTCTGTAGCAGTTATTGCCCAGCATATTTGCTTTGCTTTATTTTAAACTTTGTACTTTAAAACTTCATTTGGGAAGAAGGCCTTTTCTCAAACTAGCCTGTAAATTCTTATCATCACTCACAACAGCTAGGCCAATGTGACCCATGCGGAAAAGAAGGAATAAATATTTATGGGATGGATAGAGAAGAGGGAGGGCGGGTAAGTAAACAAATAGGGGAGATGTGGTTTTCCGTAATTTTGAGACTAAATGGCATATCAAAGTCAAAACAAGGAGCACAACCCAGCAATCTGCAGGGAGGAGGCAAGGAAGATACAAGATAGGAACACCTTGTCTTGCTAGAAAGTAAGAATATACTTTAAAAAATGATGTAGGTATGTTACAAGGACAAAGGAGCCAGCTTAAAGGGGCTCTCTATGGCCAAATTAGGGACAATTTCACTATCAAGATCACTAAGAGCAGTAAGGACTTAAGGACAGTAATGAGTTATAAACTATTGGGGGGGGGAGAATTCACAAGTGCATACTGATAATAAATAAACGGGAGAAGAGGAGGCTCAGGTTTATAGCAGACTCTTGAGCACTCCTGGTAAATGGAAAGAAAGTGTGGGAGCTGAAAACTCATCATTTTGCAACTGTGGCAGCTAAGACGGAATCAAGCAAGGATCATCACTAGATGCTAAACTTCAGCAAAGATACAAAGAGCAGGATTCAGATATTTGGATGATCCTCAAGTGTCTTCCCACGTATTGCTTACTCGTTACAAGAGGAAAGACAGGAATTACACAGTGGAGCAATTGGTCGACACCTTGACCAGGATCTATGAGGGGCAGGTGGACACTGGGTGCCTCCAGATGGAATAACCTGAAAAGGACACAACATCTTATTTTCAGTAGTCCAGCTGAGGATGTATAACCTGAATGTAACTACCAGACAAATCATTAGACAAACGCAAAATGATGAACAGTCTATTTTTATTTGTATTTATTTATTTTTGAGACCGAGTCTCGCTTTGTTGCCCAGGCTAGAGTGAGTGCCGTGGCGTCAGCCTAGCTCACAGCAACCTCACACTCCTGGGCTCAAGCAATCCTCCTGCCTCAGCCTCCCAAGTAGCTGGGACTACAGGCATGCACCACCATGCCCGGCTAATTTTTTCTATATATATATTAGTTGGCCAATTGATTTCTTTCTATTTATAGTAGAGATGGGGTCTTGCTCTTGCTCAGGCTGGTTTCGAACTCCTGACCTCGAGCAATTCGCCTGCCTCGGCCTCCCGGAGTGCTAGGATTACAGGCGTGAGCCACCACGCCTGGCCTGAACAGTCTATTTTTAAAAGGAAGGGGGGTGGACTCCACTCTTCAAAAATGTTCATGTAATGGAAGATAAAGAAAGGCTGTGGGAATGTTCCAGATTAAAGAAAGCTAAGGAGGCCTGACAACTAAATCCAACACCTGGCTGTATACTGGATCCAGTGCTGGAGGGAGAAAAATCCTACAAAGAACATCATTGGATCAATTGACAAAGTCAGCATATGGATGGATAGATGAGTTAAAATGTTGTATAAATGTTAAGTTTACTGACGTTGATAACTGTACTGTCCCTATGATTAGGAAATCCACACTGAGATATTTAAGAGTAAAGAGCCATTATGTATGTAACTTATTCTTAAGTGGTCGAGAAAAAATGTGTGGGGGGAGAGAGAGAAGAAATGATAAACAAACAAATGAGGTAAAAATGCTAACAACAGGTGAATCTAGGTAAAGTATTTATGAATTCACCATTTTTATTCTTGCAAATTTTTTATAAGTTCGAAACTATTTCCAAATAAAGTGCGTTTTTTTTCTTTTTAAACTCAGGAATCTCAGCTTTTTCTTATTTGGGGCTTTTGGTTCAATTAGGAGAAGAACAAGGGAGATAAAGAGAGGAAAGAAATGGTCTAGAATTCAGTAATATACTACTGTTCATTTGTCACAATTTTAATGTACTTTTGACCTTAGAAATAAAGAATGTACCTCAAGCAAGTAATCCCTCCCCCTCACATAATGGGAATAATGTGTTTAAAAGGATTCACACAGTGCCTGTTTCTGAAGCAGGTTATTTCTCAACCCTTATAAATGAGTTCACTGCCAAATTATTCATTTCCTTTGTGATTAGGATCAAGATTTAATCATCTGGTTCTGAAATGTGTGTATTATAGGGCAGGAATCTAAGCTATAACGTTTTGTATGTACATCTAAGAATTGACTTAAAAGAAGTTTCAAAGCACTAAAGTCACTTCCATTCTCTACCAGTGGCCATGTATTTAATTCTCCCAGAAAATCATCATTTCTCTGAGTTAATAGAATCTTTGAAGCTAAATCAAGTCAATTTCCATTGTCACATTGTGATGCTTTTGAACTGGGCTCACTGAATTATCCTATTTGATGGCCACCTTGAAGGTGGCTTTGTGGTGATCCTAAGAGAACCCAGAGCATCAGCATCTGTGTCTCAGCCTCCCACCCCAGCCCATCCATTCTAATTACTTAATGCAATTAGCTCAAGGCAGATGCCCCCCCCCCTTTGATTATATAGTAGGTAAAATAAGCAATGTAATGTGATGGAAAGAATGCCGAAATCAGGAAACCTGCTTTTGCCACTGATTGCAGGAGTGTGTCTTTGGGCAGACCCTGAGGCTCCCCATTGTAAACTGAGAAATGTAGAGTAGATGATCTCTAGAAATTTGGTACTCAGAATTTGGTTTATAGACAGGAAGGTACAGAAACTGGGAGTAAGTACTTGTGGTAACCACTCTCCAAGGTGCCTGTAAGGATTCTTGCCTCCTGGCTTCATGCCCTGTGTAGTCTCCACTCACATGAAATACAGCTAAGTATCAAACCGGGAGAGTATTGCAGAAATGGTGGAATATGGCTAGGGCTCAGTGGCTCACACCTGTAATCTCAGCACTTTGGGAGGCAGAGGCAGGAGGATTGGTTGAGGCCAGGAGTTCAAGACCAGCTTGTGCAAACATAGCGAGACTTTGTTTCTACAAAAATTAAAAAGTTAGCTGGGGGTAGTGGTGTATGTCAGTAGTCCCAGCTACTCAGGAGGCTGAGGCTGGAGGATCACTCGAGCCTGGGAATGCGAGGCTGCAGTGAGCTATGATCATGCCACTGCACTCCAGCTTGGGCAACAGAGCAAGACTCTGTCTCAAACAAAAAACCAAACCAAAACAAAATGAGGGAATGTGACTTCGAAGGCTAGGTTGTAAAAGACTTTGTGGCTTCCACCATGTGGTCTCCCAGATGGCTTGTTCTGGAGAAAACCAGCTGTCACGCCATGACGCAGTTCAGACATCTCTGTGGGGAGGTCCACATGGTGCAGAGAAACTGAGGCCTCTTGCCGACAGCCAGCACTCACTTGCCCAGCTCCTAAATGAGCCCCCTGGAAAGCAGAGCCTCTAGCTCAGATGACTGCAGTCCCAGCTTATATCTTGAATACAGCCTCCAGAGAAACCTCCAAGCCAGAATTAGTCAACCTCGCTGCTCCTAAATTTCTAACCTACAGAAAGTATGTAAGATAAATAACTGTTGTTTTAAGTCACTGAGCTTTGGGGGCTAATTTGTAATGCAATGAGCTATAATTTAAACACATTTAGAAATTTTTATAGCAATTTGAAGGAGTAATTTTATGTCAAATCTAATAGTTAAAAAACCTGGGGCTTTTTATTTTGTACGCATTTAAAAATTTTTATTTTCCCAGTCATCTGCTTTTTATTATATTGTACAAAAGTATTAATCCACGGTGGATTAAAAAAATTTTTAAAAAAACTGATCCTACTCCATAGAATTTGAAAAGCACTGATCAGAATAATATAATCTTGGCCGGGCATGGTGGCTCATGCCTGTAATCCCAGCACTTTGGGAGGCTGAGATGGGAGGATTGTTTGAGGCCAGAAGTTTGAGACCAGCCTGGGGAGCCTAGTGAGACCTCATCTCTAAAAAACAAATAAGAAAAATTAGCTGAGCATGTGGCACACCCCTGTAGTTCCAGCTACTCAGGAGGCTGAGGCAGGAGGATCACTTGAGCCCAGGAGTTCGTGGTTATAGTGAGCTATGATAGCACCACTACACTCCAGCTTGGATGACAGAGCAAGACTCTGTCTCTCTAAAAAAAAAAATAAAAATTAATAATAATAATAATATAAATACAATCTTAGTTGAAAATTGAAAAGCTTTTTGAAATTATCCACTCCAATCTCAGTGAATATATTGTCTCTTACAGGTTTCCATCAATAAAATTCTGACTCTTGGCAGCATTGTTACTATCATTGTTATTAAACATGCCTTTTACTGATCATTTGCCACACAAATGCACTATCCTAAGTATTTTATGGTCTTTATAACAACTCTGTACAGCAGATAGCTCTATCTCAATTTTACAGAAGAGGAAACTGTGGCCTGGGGTAAAGACTGGATCTTAATTAATCTAGTTCATCTGATTCCAGAACCATTATATTGCCCCTAGCTTCATTAATTTATTAACCCCTCAAACCTTCATTTTATATAACCAAACAACATGTTTTCTCTGACTCCTGGAAATTACTTTTCTTCTTATTTTAATGAAAAAGAGACAGAATTCAAATCCTACCATAACTAATGAAAACACAATGTTTAAATCATTTGTCAACATGGAATTTTTTTTTCATTGCATTTAATGTTACCCGACAAAATGAGAGGGGGTGCAATGTAGAAGAATAGTCTTTGGAGACAAATGGACTTGGGTCTAGTCAGTCTCTCATCTGTAAATGGGATAATAATACTTACTTTAGCTTATTATTGTAAAAATGATGGGTAATCTACATAAAACAATGAGAACAGTTGCTGGCATTCATGCATGCATGCATTGATTCAATAAATACGCATTGAACATCTCCTACAGGCCCAGGCACTGTTCTTGGCTATGGAAATACAGCAGTGAGCAAGACAGACAGAGGCCCTGTTACCATGGCGCTTACATTCTAGTGGGAGAAAACAAAATAAGTACACATATAAATGAACAAATTTATTTCAGACAGTGGTGAATGAAATTAAAAAATTAAAACAGGGCAGCATGATAGAAAGTAAAGGGGATGCAGAGAGATGTTTTCATTTTAGAGGTGGGAGGGAGAGGTCAGGGAAGGCTTTAGTGAGGAAAGGGTTTTGAGCTAAGACCAAATGTCAGGAAGGATCCAGCCTTATAGACATTCAGAAACAGAGGGAACAGGCAAGTGAAAGGTCTTAAGCCAAGAACAAGTGTGATGAGTTCACAGAATACAAAAAAGTCCAAAATAGCTAGAGAAGAAAGGTGATAATACATGAAGCCAAATTGTGTAGGATCTTATAGGTCTGAAGATGGCTCAGATTTTATCCTAACTGCAGTGGCAAACCTTTGGAATCTTCTAAGCAGCAGAGTGACATGCATACTCTGATGAGTGTCTTAAAAGAACATTCTAGCTGTTGTGTGCATGTAGGACTATGGAGAGACCAGATGGGAGGCTATTGCATAATCCAGGTGAGAGATGATGGTGACTTGGACTAGCGTGTTCGAATGAGGATGGAGAAAAGCAGACAGATTCCAGAAGTAGCTCAGATGACTTAGTAGGCACATAAAAAATGTCTATTTTATTATTACTACTACTAATAGGGACTTTTAAGCCATCTCGGGCAGTTTTTTGTTGAAGAAATATTGTCTTAGTGTTTATTGCAACACAATTCGTCATGTTCTCCAAGGTTTAACTTGCTTCAAGTGATCAGGGAAATGAGCTACCAAGAAAAGAAAAATTTCAATTGAATATAGATGAACCCTTTCCTGTATTACCCGGTGATTGAAGAAAAAAGATAGTTGGGTGCAGTTAACTTCTGGGCAATTGGGATCATTAGAAAAGGATATAAGTCTTCTGGTTCTACCTACCGTGGCTTATAATGAGACCAAGATGACCAGGAAGGTGCAAAGCCAGCGTTACTGAACGGTGGAAGGTAAGACAAGTCAGAGCCAGGTGTATAAAAAGATGAAGTAAAACCTAACCTGGAGAATGTTTAGTTTGGACAAGAAGGAAGGCTAAGATAACCTACAATGATGAATAAAACATATCCAAAGATATTTAAGTGCAAAATTGAGCTGCAGGAAAAACAAACATAGAAAATATTGGGTCCAGAAATAGAGATCAGAAAAATTGCCTAAAGCAGGCACTGAGATGCCCTGGGGAGTTACTGGGCACTCGAACCTGGCTCCACGCAGAGATAATAAATGAGGACTGCTGCAAATGGGAGGTTGGAAGTAAGAAATACATAAAGCAGAGCTAGCAAAGGGCCACATTCACAGTGAAGGGATAAACTGGAAAAAAAATCCATCCACAAGCACAGAGAGATGTCAAAGAAGTTTGTAATCTCTGCCTGGCTTCTGGATGAGAGAAAACAAAAGCTTCCCTGAGAACTCAAAACCTCAAGCTATTACTTATACAGATTCTGAATTTACAATAAATGTACAACACAGGAATCACTACTCCCAGCCTAAGAAATTATAATAAAAATTTATATTGGGCCAGTGATTTTCGCTATCTAGATAAGAAGAGGCAAACACAATTGTGAATTTTATTATAATTTTACTCTTTCAAAGATATCATTAAGAACAAGAAAAAGCAAGGTATAGATTGGGAGAAAATATTTGTGAAATATGTATCTGATAAAGGATTTGTACCCTGAATATATAAAGAACTCTTACATCTCAATAATAGAAGACAACGCCATTAAAATGGGCAAATGATTTGAGTAGACACTTCATTAAAAAAGAAATACAAATGGAAGACTACTCAACAATAAACAGAAGAGGGAAAAACCTGATAAATACAACAAAAAAACCTGATAAATACAACATAAATGGGTCTCAAAAGCTTTGCATTAAGTGAGAGCAGCCAGGCACAAAAGACCATACATTGCATGATTCTATTCATATGGAATTCTAGAAAAGGGAAAACTATAGTGACCAAAACCAAATCAATGGTTGCCAGGAGCTGGGGTTGGGAGTGGAGTGGGGTTGTTCTATATCATGACTGTATTATGGTTACATGACTGTAAATTTGTTAAAACTTGTTGAATTTAACACCCAAAATAGGTGAATTTTATCATATATAAATTATACCTCAATAAAACTTTTTTTTTTTTTTTTGAGACATAGTCTCACTCTGCTTCCCTCTCTAGAGTGCAGTGGCAACATTGTGGCTCATAGCAACCTCAAACTTCTGGGCTCAAGCACTCCTCCTGCCTCAGCCTCCCCAATAGCTGGGAGTACAGGCATGTGCTACCACGCCCAGCTAATTTTTCTTATTTTTTGTAGAGACGGGGTCTCACTCTTGCTCAGGCTGGCCTTGAACTCTTGAACTCAAGCAATCCTCCTGCCTCGGCCTCCCAGAGTGCTAGGATTACAGGTATGAGCCACCTCACCCGCCCAATAAAGCTTATTTTTAAAAAACTCACTGTTGTTCAGGAGCAGTGGTTTATACCTGTAATCCCAGCACTTTGGCAGGCCAAGGCAGAAGAATTGCTTGAGGCCAGAAGATTGAGACCAGCCTGGGCAACATAGTGAGACCCCCATCTCTACCAAAAATATAAGAAAAATCAGCCAGATGTGGCGGTGAGTGTCTGTAGTCCCAGCTACTCAGGAGGCTGAGGCAGGAGGATTGCTTGGGCCCAGGAGTTTGAGGCTGCAACGAGCTATAATTGTGCCACTGTACTCCAGCCTGGGCAACAAAGTGAGACTCCATTTCATAAATAAATAAATAAGTAAAATACACAACTCATGTTCTCTCACTGGGCAGAGCTAGAAATATATGAACATACAGTTTTCTGTACCTTTTGACCATATGTATCTATGTGACACTGGACAATTTAATTAACTTCTCTGGGTCTTGGTCTCTTCAGGTGTAATATGGAGGTAATAACAGAATATTACAGATTGTTATCAGGACCAAATTAAATAATACAGCATGTAGAAAGCACTTTGCACTGCCAGTTGTAAAATTGGAATAATAATTCCTATCTACCTACATACTTCATGGGTTGTTATGAGACTAAAGGATCAGAACTGTATGTGTCACGTAGTAAATTCTATGGGATTGGATGTAATTATTATTTACGTGTTCATTTTCTGAGAACTAATTATTTATTAGGTTAAGAAAAAGTCAAGATGTTGCTTGCCAAATTCATTTTAAAGGACTATGATTTTTGTAGGAAAGGTAGAGATTAAATACCTGGGAATTTTGCCAATGCTACCATTAGTAATAAATTGTCAAATGAGATAACAGAATCAGGGTGTTGGGGACCAGGTGGGGAAAGACCAACACTCCTTTTTTCTTTTTCAATAAATATATTTTTCTTTAATAGAGATGGGGTCTCACTATGTTGTCCAGGCTGGTCTTGAACTCCTGGCCTCAAGCGATTCTTCTGCCTTGGCCTCCCAAAGTGCTGGGATTATAGGCATGAGCCACCACACTCGGCCCCAACACTCATTTTCTAGGTGGAGAAATGGCGATCCAGGGAAAGGAAGACACAATAACAAACCTAAAATCATAATAGCTCGCAGTCCCTGCCCTAGGTTCTTCTCCAGAATGCTCTGCCGTGGATAAAAAGGCTTAAAAAAATAAAGTGCTTCAGAAAAGCTAAATGCTCTACAAACATGAGCACTATATGTGGGCAAATAAAGTCAGAATCTGCTTATCAGCTCCTCTAATGGAAATGACAACCAGCACAAGCAAAATGCCTTGTGATTCCAAAGATAACAGAACCCAGCTCACCGGATCTCCTGCTATTACTGATGGAATCCTCCCAGCTATTACACCTTGGGAAAATATTAACGTGTTCGGCCAACAAAGACAAATTTAAAAGAAGAGAAGGCAAGGCACGCTGTAGGTTGCAATGTCACCCAATATTCAAAGGGTGCTCTCCTGAGCTGTGTCTACTGTCAGCATCATTTTTTTAAAGAGACATATCAGTTTTAGTCAAGGGTTTTATTTCACTTTCCCCATTCTTCACTGCCGGGACTAGGGAAAAAGAAAAAAAGAATTACCAGCTACATTACTTTTTAATTTAATGCCCTTGAGTAAGGGCAAGAGCAGCGAGGCACGATAGAAATTTCCGAGAGGACAGCCAAGGGACCACAGTTGTTAGTGCAATCTCTTCCATGGATATTGGTTGCAGCAGCTTTCTCTGCCATCATTCTCTCGAGGTAATGGCTTGCCTCCCATTGTCATTGTATCTCACAATCAAATTATTTGAATTCCACACACATCGACAGCACGCTGAAGGGCCCCTGCCAATTTTTCCAGCCCGCTCGGAAAAGAGCATCATGAAGCATTACTCATTTATACGACTCCCAGGCTCCCATTGTAAATTCGTGCAGGACTGCCTCCAGGTGCGCCCTTCAGCTCGGCTCTCTAATCCTGTAACCCTTTCCCACCACCTCCTCCCCGCCAGCACGTGCAAAAAACGCCCGTGCCAGGCCTTCCACCTCTCTGAGCCTCTGTTCATGCGGGTGAAGCTGCCAGAGCCGACCTGGAGACAGAAGCCTGCTGTTCTTCCCCCATCAGTCCCAAGGCACACCGCCACACTGGGTTGTCCCCGCACCTGCCCCTGCACCATTCTCATACAGATGACGTCTGGTTAAAATCGGCATCTGTCCTGCCATGATGCGGTGGCTGATCACATATGGCCCGTCTCTTGTTGGGAGCCAATAAGCAAGGGGATTTTGGAAGAATTTTTTTTATGACGTAGGAAAAATCTCACAACATAAATGTAAAAAAGAGTATCTGCTGCATAATCCCAAATGTTATCTGTGTTTTAAATAAGTGACCTTATTAGTCCAGTCACATTCTCTCCCATGCTCTGGGCCACACAAAACAGTAGCAGACAAGGGGGACAGGCAGGACGGAGGGAGAGGAGGACATGGAACGACTGCAGTGTGGGCTGCTGACGAGATGATAAAGAGACAACCGCTGGAGCCGCCTCAGACCCTGCACGAGCTTCCAGTTCCAGGATTCTGTGCCATGAAGGTCCAGTTCTTATTTTTACCAGGAGGTCTTGGGAAAAGACCAATTCCTATTTTTTCCTGGTTGGTCTTCCAGGGTACCCAAGAGACAAGTCCAGGGCCAAGAATCCCATCTTCCTTGGTACCACAGATATCCTCATAACAATCTATCTGGGGACCCATTAAAATCCCCTCCTGGGTCAGACTGTATTTTGATTATTTTAATCACATGAGGAATTTCAGAATATCAAGCACCTGAGACCAGGCAAATGGGTTTCATGGGTCATTTTATTAAGTACAGTACACAAACCAGGGCTACCACCAGCCGATATGACATTTTGAACAAATTTGAAAAAGCTACCCCTTCCCCCAAGTTAACAATTACTAAAGACAGCAATTATACAAGTAAATGATTCACTATAAAATAATGAAAAACTCAAATGAGTAATCCTAATATAAAGAACTCAAAGTCACTTGGATCTAATAATTTCTTGTAAAATGTCTTTGTGGAAACAAAACTCTTTTTGATGGTTTTAATGCTTACTTGCTTTATAGCTCATATTTTACAGAAATGATCCTTAGATTAGTAGACTTTTCTCAGTGACTTTGGGCCTTAAATTAGTTTTAACATATTTAACATATTTGATTCTAATTGACTGTGGGCCTTACATTGGCTTTAACATATTTAGTTTATTTATTTATTCATTTATTTTTAGAGACAGGGACTCACTATGTTGCCCAGGCTGGATTGCAACTCCTGGGCTCAAGAGCTCCTCCTGCTTCAGCCTCCCCTAGTGGTTGGGACTACAGGCTCATGTCACTGCATTTTGATAAGCCACATTCTCCATTGATATTGGTATTGGCAAAATTATTGATATCTTGAAAGGCACAAAGTTATTTGGAAATGGATCTGGAAGATTATTGTCACAAAAACATGGCAATATTTTACTGAGACAATATTAGACTGTAAAAGACCACTTCAGGTTTTTAGTGCTTCACACATTGATGAGTGATGTAGAAAAGTCTTGAATATGCTCATCAATTTCAATTGAACATTTTTACCCAGCTTTGGTACTTCATATTCGTAGTAATTCTTCAAATTATGTGAGATATCTAGAATCTTTTACTCCAAATATACAGCCTCAGAGTATCACCAGGAGCGTGTTAGGAATGCACAATCTCAAGTCTCAAACTAGAATTATTGAATCAGAATTGACATTTTGATAAGATCCCCAGGTGCTTTGCATGCACACAAAAATTTGAGAAGTACTGATCTAAGACACAGAGAAGATCTTGATACTCTTTCAGCAATATAATTCTTTCCTTTAAAGAAAATATGATTGTTACCAATATAGAAAAAATAGAAATCAGTTTTGGATCACAGGTAGGCTGATTGTGAAAATGACATTTGAATTGAATCTTCCTCTCCTTTCTGGTATTTTTATATTGGAGAAGTTGGGGTCAATGTCAAGAAACTCTGCAAATTGTTTAGCAGCAATAATATCTTTTTGTAAATATCATAAAGTTAATTTTTCTTGAAAGATCTTCTAAACCTATAATATGTTTTCAAGGGAATAATATATATTGACTTTGGGTTTCTGTCTCATTTTGCTTATAACATTAATCTTATCTTCACCCCTAATTAATACTGAACAATGCATTTTAAAGAGGATGTTTTCAGAAGTATACTTCTGACTTGCATTTTAGAATCTATATTTTTATTCATATCATCAGCATGCATTACATATTCCCTCTAATTAAGTTTTAGTAGCAAGATGGCATCTACTCAACTTTCCCATCCCATATTCAACAATGATTTAAAATTTTATGTTCAGTAAATGCCTTTTCAATATACTCCAGCATTTGGTTGAAGCAAAGAGAGTAGTTATGCAATTTCTTGGATGATATAAAAAAATTCAATGCTGTCAAAATAGATTTTTGCTGCATCATTCAATACCAAATTTAAAGATGCAAAACAAAAAGTATAGAATGCTATAGAATTTTTTTTTCAAGGCTCTTTTGTTGCAATCCATTATGTTTCTATACATACTTGTGGCATTGTTGTACATAACTTTTCTTTAGATTCAATTTTTGTAAGTAGTCTTCTAAAAATATATATATGATAGGTGGGTGTGGTGACTAACACATGTAATCCTCGCATTTTGGGAGGCTGAGGCGGGAAGATCCCTTAAGGCCAGGAGTTGAGACCAGCCTGAATGCCATTGCTACAAAAAAAATTTTAAATTAGCCGGGCATAGTGGCATGCATCTCTAGTCCCAGCTATTAATACTTAGAAGGCTGAGAGGGAAGGATTGCTTAAGCCAAGGAGTTGAGGTTACAGTGAGCTATGATTGTACCTCAGTCTGAGTAACATAGGAAGACTCTGTCTCTAAAAAAAAAACCACTGTATGTAAGCTTTCTTTTGTCTTGTCATCTACTGGACAATCTCCTTCACTCAAACATCCGTGTATGAAATGTTTGCTTTTTGGAAAATCCAGAATTCTAATAGCTTTATCTGATGGTTTATACCACGGGCCATATCTAAAATAATAAAAGTATTTAGCATTTCTTACCTTTTTCAAAATTAGCTCATTCATTGTCTCTGCTATAATTTTAACTATTTGGTTTTGTATTTCATTCCTTAAAGATATATAATATTATTTGGCATCAATGTGCCATTCATTATGTTTTTGAATTTTGGATAGTTTCTGCCAAGGAAGACAATTTTCATCATTGCCCTTGTTTCTAGATAATCTTCTCTCCGAATGTTGACTTGTCAAAAGCTGAAATATGTATATTATGTGCACATGATGTTGTTTCTCATTTTCATAGCATCTTTGTTTATCAATCAATATATATTTCAAATCATATTTCAACTTAGAGTTCTTAACACTAATGTTGGAGTGCATTTTACTGTCTGTTTATTAGTACTATGTGATAAATACTATCAATCCTTTCTCACGTTTTCATTCTTTAGTTGATATGTTTTTCCATTCCTGAAGAATTTGCAATATAGAGAAAACACAGAAACCGTTAAGGTAGAATAATGGGGAGGGGGGCTTCACCATTAGTAAGAATTTATGAATAAATAATTTCTGAAAACTTCCTATGTGTACTGATAGTAGTTAAATCTGATAAAAAGTTAAATTTCATATTTATGTATTTTTTTTGCAGACAAATTTCAACTAGATGTTCCATTATTAAATATTCAAATTACATAGCCAAGCACATGGGAGGGGGCAAAATCCAGTTTAATGTTTTCTTTTTCTCTTCCACTTTTTCTTAAGTTATGTTTGACATAATATTGAAATTAAATTCATATCCTAATGTAACATTCTTTGCCCCCATTCCATCTATCTTCTCCAAAAATATATTCAGTAGTCTAATTAATTATCTTTCATTTCCTTCCCTATTCTCTGATTATTAAATTTATTTTAAAAACTCTTTTGTAGTATCTGAGCAAAAGATCAATGGTATTTTATCTTAGAATTTACATGTATGTAACATGCAAAATATACAATGAACAAACTGCTAAATATTATCAAGTATTATTATTCTTACTAACAGGTTATCCACAATAAGAAGCAACTTCTATTAGAGAATTACCAGTTTATTATGTGGTAATCTCTAATTTATGTGCATATAATTCATTTTGTGGATTATTTGAGTGTATATAATTTGATGGTGATTACTCTAATAATGAAAGTTCTTATATATTTAAATTAGGAATTCAGTAATATCTTTTGGGTATAGCAAACAAACAGCAAATGATGTGAAATGCAATATGCAATTTTAAATTAGCCAGGGCTTTAATTATAATGCAGATTTTTCAGATTTTTAAAATACTCACCTATCAGTATATCAATTAGAAAAGTGGTTTCTTGTTTAGAAGTAGAAGTTATTTTTAGATTTTGTTAGATCTGTTGTTGGTTTTGATTATTGACTCATTTTTCTTTTGTGGGTAGAAGCCTAGCAAAATATATTAAACATCTTAAAACAAGACATTTTACTGCCATCTGCAGGGAAGTGGTGAAAAATATACAAACCATCTTTTCAATAAACAAAATCATAATAAACACACAAAAGCTCTCAGAATAATAAAGATGTCTCTGATGTCAGTGGTGCCCCCCTAAATGAGGAAAACTTGTACAGTGCCCAACCTAGGTCATCATACTTGGCTGTCACAATCCCAACTCCACCTAGATTTTACTCTCCTTGCTTTCAATCTTCTGTCAAAGGAAAATAATTCCAACTATAAAAACATTCTTGGGGTTCAATCTAGTGTTGCTCACTCATACTGTGGATGGAAACATAGGGAGTAGGAGAAAACCTACAACTCAACTACAGAAGGGCTGTCTACTCTAGCAAGTCAGACTGAATTAGTATTTTCTATTCCCAGAAGACAAACTGTCACATGGAAAGGTGATAAGAAATTCCCACTACACAACCCCAGATACCTGGAGTAAATCTGAGTGAGTCCATATTTCTTAGGATCCAAATAGCAAAACCTAATATTACCAATAACTAATACAGGGCTGAATGTAACCCCAGCACCTCAAACAGCACCTGGCTCACAAGAGGTGCTACCCCAAAGTGCTAAGTGAGCATTGAGGGTGTAGAATTGGGGAAAATGTGGAAGGCTTCCAAGAGGAGGGGTTGAGTTAGATCTTGACAAGGAGGCAGAATGTTAGCCGACAGAGATAAGGAGAAAAGTCACCATATGATAACCATATGAACAAGACTGTAAAGTGGGAGAAGAACAAGGAGTACCAGGCAGATGCCAGAGGCAAGAGAGAAGGTAAGGGCAGGATAGTGACAGTGTCCAGTGAGGAAGCTGAGATCTGGCAGGGCCTGCTGGATCTGGTGAGCTTCGAGGGTGAGCATGGAAGCCAAAGCCAATCTGCAGACGAGAGATGACGAGTTAAGTTACTCTCTTCTTTTAACTTTTTACTTAAGTTTGTATATATATTTATAAAAATTTCAAAGTGTACATAAGTGTGTAGCTTGAGGAATAACTAATTTCTTGACTTCTAGCAGCATAGGTTAGTTTTTAGGCCTACTTTTTGGAAAGGAAGTTTAAAAAGATGGTAAAAGGAAAGAAACGGAATGGTAGCTTGAATGGTAGGGTCCATGGAAAGGAACTTTTAGGCTGAAGGACTGTTAAAATTTATTTATTTTTTGCCAGTTAAGAAGGAGAGATTGCATATTTAAGACAGGGAAAACTTGATGAAGCAGGTGCTGATGGACATGAAAGGGACAGGCTCAAGGTCATGGATGTGGTGAATATTAAAAATAGAAAGGAACCTTCACCCTGGGGTAACAGGACCAAAGCAGTCAGATCAGTGTGGTGCAGTGGTTGGGCGTGTGGCCTTGAAGCCGGACAGTCCTGGGTTCCAGCTCAGACCTGCTGCTTCCCAAGATGGTATGGTAATTCATTTACTCCCCACAGTAATGAGAAAGGCAGTATTCTTATGCTTATTTTACAGATAATGAAATCAGCTGTGGGATTTTAGGAAAGTTAACTTCTTGATGCTTCAGTTTCCTTATCTGGAAAATACCACCTCTCAGAATGTTGAAAAGATTAATAGAGACCATTCATTAGTTCAGCAATGCTACTGAGCACCAACTATGTGCCAGGCACTATTCTAGGCACTGGGGAAAGAACAAGAGAAACGTTTTATTATAAATACACACATATATAGAAGCATAAATAATTTGTGTCATATAATTTAATTTTTTTAAAAACCCAAATATAGAACTTTATGTTTATTCCTGCTAAATTCTCTCTACTTGGTTACACAATGCCAGGTCCTGCCCTAGACCTCAGTTGAAAAGCTAGAATCTTCAGAGACATCCCTCAGGGGCTATGGAGGTCGGGCGGTAGAGAGTTCCTGATTCCCCCTGCCCTTCCAGGGAGGAGCCGCCTGCTAGTCCTCCCTGTCTGAGAGAGGGACTATGTGTCTCCATGGCGGTGGCAGAAGGTAGGGGGGCACAAGAGAGAACTTCCCGAACGTCTCTGTCTTTAACTTCCTTCCCATGTTGTCCTCTGATCCTCATGCCGACCAGGAGTGGTGAGGGAAGCAGGTGCTGTGGTGCTTGATTCACAGACGAAGGCACTAAGTTACAAGGAGGTGAAGGGTCAAGTTCTAGGTGCTTCTCAGCAATGGTGCTGCTCAGACTGTGTGTGCACTGGAATCACCTCGGGACCTTGCTAAAATGCAGATTCTGATTGTGTGAGTCTGGTGTGAGGCTCAAGATTCTGCATTACGAAGAAGCTCTCAGGTGATGCTGCAGACTACAAGCCTGCCCATCAAAAAGTAAGTTAGGGGCTGTAGGGCCAGGCTGAGAGCCCAGAGGCCCCCACAGTCTGAGGTGAGCTAGGAGTGGGACATACCCATGCTGCCCCAGTTCTGGCCACTTCTGTTTGGAAGGTGGGAGAGGGTTATCCTATTGCAGTCCTGTGTCTAGAGCGGAAGGTGACCCCTGTCCTCCACTCCCTCTCCAGACAGAACTCAGAGCCCTTTGCACCTGGTCTGCTCCTCACCTTCTGGCTCCTTCTTCTTCTACACTTATGTCATCACAATGACAAATACAACAGCAAGAGAAAGAGCAGTGACTCCTGTTGGAGTCCAATATACCTGGGATTGCTCTGAAAGGGCACCTGATTTTAAAGTGAGTTCAACTGAACCAGACTTCTATCCTGGCCCTTATCTGCCCAATAACCTCACCAGTGGACAGCCCATTTCACAGGAAGTATTGTCTCCAGCCTCTGGAATTCCAGGTGATTCCAAAGCCAAGTCAGTCTGATATTCTGAGACTAGAAGCTGAAAGCCCAGCACTTAGGGGGACCTTGGCCTCCAGGGTGTCCCTGCAGGTTACAGTCACTGATGGGTGGCACATTTGGGGGGAGATGATGGGAACTCAGAGGCCAGACTTTCCCCGCAGCTCTCTACATTAAGATAACCAGAGCAGACACATGCCCCCAAACCTCCTTCCCTAGGCAGCCCACCACCAACTTCTTCCAGGAGTCCGCATTTCCCATGGAGAAGGGATTGGGTACAAATCTCTCTGAATTCATCAAATAGTCCTGAACTCTGACGTCCTGCTGGTCCGGGTCTTGACTCAAACCTCTCTCCTGGAAGAAATACTACGGCTATCACTGACTCAAAGATGAGTTGGGGCACATCTGGGACTCCAATCCACATGAAGTGAGAGAATATTGGATGAGAAGTGAATATAAATTGCCATGTCCAAAGCTAAATCAAAGCCAGACTCTCTGGGGTGGAAAGTGAAGGAGAAACTTGTGTAGGGGAGTCCAAACCTGGAGCAGACACTCATATCCTCGAATTTGCCTTTTCTTCAGGTTTTCCCATTGGTTTTCCTCCCACCACCATTTCTGCCGCACAGGGGCGCTGCTTACCCTTTTTATTCTCTAAATTCCTCCTAAAGAGTCTGCATTAAGGCTGGAAAGTTCAAATAGGACCTTAGCAAGTGCTGGAATGAAATATAAACTAAAAGCAACATGGGTTATAAACATACACAGCCACCAAGTTGCGAAATTATAGGATCCAAAAAACAGGTGAAACTTGCTCCAAGATTCCTGAAATCCATATGAAGTTTCTGCTGCTTCAATCAAACCCAAACGTGTAAAGGCAAAAGATAGCAGTTAAGGGACCAGACCCAGGAGCCAGGCAGTGTGTGTGGGTTTATGCCCTAGCTCTGATAGTTGTGTGACCTTTGGCAAAGACCTAACCTCTGGGGGCCTCAGTCTCCTGATCTTAAAGGATGAGACCTCCATACTGGTGCCTACAGGATAGCGCTGTTACGGAAATTAAGTGAGTTCGTCCATATACAGCACTAACAACAGTCTTTGGCTCACAGCAGGTGCTCAGCAAGCTTTGACTTTTATTATTTTCATTATTATTATTATTAGGGGCATGCTCAATGTCACCAGGGGACAGAAGAGATGAAGCCCACTGGAAGATATGCAAGGAGGCAGGAATGAAATACAAAGTCAGGACAGAGGCTGAGTGAAAGCTTCAATATGAGGTATGGTGGGGTGGGGCAGAGGAGCCCTGCAGGTGAGTGGGACAGGTGGGAATAGGCAATGGGCCAGCCCCCAGCAAGAGACCCACCCTTAGGTCTGGCCCTGCTGCAGACCCACCCTTCCCACTGAGTGAGAAACTCCAGAGCCTGTGTCCCTCCTGGCTGGTTAGGACTCTGGAATTCCCTGTTCGAGTGGCAGGAACTCCACTAGGAGCTATCCCGAGGATAGACAGCCCCCCTCCCCTAGCTGAGCAGAGGGTGGTATGGACAGAGCTTTAAGGAGCTCTGGGCTAAGGTGTCCACATGTGTGCTTTGGGGACCCCTCGTAGTGCCGGATGGAGCCGGGAGGTGGAAAGAGCGGCGAGGGGAGTGGGGCTCCCCGTTGGAAAGGAGGGGCCTCCAGGTGGAGGGTGGAGGGAGGAGGGAGGAGGGTCCTCCCGGTCCTTAGAGGTTCAGTCGGGGAGCCGCTGCCGCCTTGGCGCCGACCCGAGGCGGTGCTCCTCCCCCGTCAGTGTCCCCCATCAGTGCCGGGGACACCAGTCCTGAAAGCTCCCCAGATAACAACCCAGCTGGGCGCTAAAAGGGGCCGGCGTCTTTCAACCTCAGTTCCCTTTGGTCGAACTCGGGAAGACGAAGGGAAAACAGCGCGGAGAAACCAGGGTCCAGGCAGTCTGGTTTCCTCGCTGCGGCTTGGTTTCCGCCCAGGTGTCCGCGGGTCCAGTGTCGGGGCCGCCCCGTCCCTGTGGAGCGCTGGGACCTCGTCCCCGGCCCGCCTGGCCCGGCCGCCTAGCCCGATCTGGGAACCCAGAGAGAACTCGGAGATAGCGCCGAGGGTGGTGACCGCGCCCCACGGCGACCGCAGCGCCCGGCCCCAGGGCGAGCCCGGAGGCGGCGACGCGGCCAGCGCCACCTGCGGGACATCGCCGGCCACTTCGTCCCGGGCGAAGCGAGGAAAGGAGGGCACAGGGACGCGCGGCGGATGCCTGGCTAGATGCCTGGCAGGGACCCGGGAGAGGGCTGGGAGCCTTAGGCGGTGCCCCGGGCAACCGGGACCCAAGCCGGGCCCCAAACTCTCGCCGCCCTGGTGGGGGACTCCAGGCTCGGTTTGGGGGTGCCTCTTCCCGACCTCGCCAGCTCCAGGGGCCGGGTTTCAAGTTTTGCCCCCTGGGGGGCTCCAGAATGGGAGCCTCAATCCGGAGGGGACAGACAAGATCCAGGGAGCCCCGCAGAGCAGCAGGTGGAACACGGAGAGAGACTTGTTCTCTGCAAGGAGTCAGAGAGATAATGGACTTGATGATGTCTCGAAATGGGCATATGAGCCACACAAATAGAAGATGCTTTATTCGGCGACATTTACCCAAGAACAATGCAATTTAGTTGAAAGATAATGGAGTATGCCGCTAATAGTTCCGGGTTCAGGTTTTGGCACCTTTTCTTAAAATGTATGTGCAGTTTACATCTGTGAGCCTTGGTTCAGTAATGATGATGAGGAGGAGGATTAATAATAGTAATAATATTATACAGCAGCTTCCTTTTATTGAGCACTTATATGGGCCAAGCTCTGTGTTAAGCACTTTGCAAACACTCATTTTCTCACTGAACCTTTAAAAATCCCATCATGCATCTGTGTTGCTGTATGTGCATGCGTATATATTTGGTGAGTATTTCATAATGGTTGTGGAAACCTCACTGCTTCAAGGCCAGCTTCTCACCGGCTCAGCAGGGTGCGGCAGAAAGACTCATCCTTCCTGCGATTCAGTTTCAACACCTATAAAATGTGCTGAGTGTAGCTCCAATTTGAATTGGGGAACATTAAAAAAATTTTTTTTCTTCTTAACAGACTGGGTTCTGGTGTTGAGGCCGCTTTAGTTACTATTTCTCTCCATTTATCCTTTGCGCTGGATGTGGGCGCAGCCATCATCATCTTGACTACCCTGTCTGAAGATCTTAGAAGAAGATTGCTTTCCTTAAAATGATCTGGAGACCTATAATGTAGGGTATTATTTTCTTCTAGGGAAGTCTCCCCTCTTCCAGATAACATGATAAACTTCCAGATAAACTTTCCCTTTCACTGAGGGAAAGTTTAAAAAACGTTTTTAAAGAAATCAAAGAAGTTCTAATAATGTTGGCAATATGAAGATAAATTAGAGCAACAAAAGCATTATTTTAAGGTAGCGGGGTAGAAAATAAAGCCTCTGGGAAAGTGACTAGACCTAAAGGTATAATCGTGAGGCTTGAAGAATCAGCCACATGCTAGTAGAAAATCTGCACATTGAAAATATAGGAAAAGAGAGAGGAGAGATACTATGAAAAAGAGACTGAAAAATAGCTCAACATTTGACAAGGCCTTTTGCAAGTCAGTAAGAGGGAAGAAGAGTCCTGAACAAAGCTAAACTGGAGAGAGAGGAGCTTAAAGCTGAATTCTCTCTCATGCAGGAAGTAAATGCTTGACTGCACAAAAGACACTGTCTCCTGGGTATCTCCCAGAGACCGTCTCTAGCAGTGCTTGCAAGCAATGAGGAACAGCAGTGAATGTTTTGGTGGGCATGAGTCAGAAGAGAAAATACAAAAGCAGGAACCTAACACTCTTTCTCTGCGAGGATGCACAAGCTCTAACTCAAATTAAACTTGATATTTCAATAAAAATTAGAGATATTTGATGAGTAGTGCAAAAAGTGAAAAATCTGGGAAAAAAGCCAATTTTGGGGGAAAAAGGATCAGATGCTCATTACAAATGTTGGTGAGGATGTGGAGATATTGGAACCTTCATATATTACTGGTGCAGCCATTTGGAAAACAGATTGGCAGTGTCTCATAGAGTGAAATGTTGAGTTGCTATATGATCCAGCAATTTCACTCCTAGGTACGTGCCCAAGAGAATTGAAAACATGTCCACACAAAAACTTGTACATAAATATTTATAGCAGCACTGTTCACAATAATAAAAAGTGGAAACAACCTAAATGTCCATCAATGAATGAATAGATGAACAAAATGTGGTATATCTGTATAATGGAATATTATTCTGCAATAAAAATGAATAAAGTACTCATACATGCTATGATGTGAATAAACTTTGAAAAATTAGGCTAAGTAAAAGTAGTCAGACACAAAAAGCTACATATTGTATAAATATATGGACATGAAATGTCCAGAACAGACAAATCTGCAGAGACAAAAAGTAGTAAAATACACTGCAAGGCCATAGCCAGGGCTGCAGCAAAAGCTAATCCTTTTATTAATGCAGACACTCTTGGGAGAGGCTTCGGGTGAGGTGACGTCTGAAGTTGAGGGCAGCCTATGGGGACTCAGTTGTTCCTTGGGAAGGTAGAAGTTACAGTGACTCTTCCTGAGATTTGACCAAACTTATCTTACCCCACAAAGTGAGAAATGAGCGTGTTGAACATTCACAACATTTTTAGTTTACTTTCTTTTTCACCAAAGCATATCTCCTAATTAACTCCTGGAGTGGGAAGTCAGCATGAAAGTGGGTCATCTCTATTTTTCATAATTTTCAGAACTCTCCCCATTCAGGGATGGGGATGTCATTCATGTACTCATTGCTCATGCTACTCTAGCACCTAGACATAATTTCCATCCAAGCTGGCACTTTGTTCAAATTGTTCACAGCTGTATCTATCCTCTGCATTTAGAACAGTGACTGGCATGTAGGAGGAACTCAACATTTGTTTATTTTTTTTTTTGGACAGGTCTGGTAGCAAGAACATTTATTTATAAACTGAGATTGACTATATGGGCCCATTTTATTTTCCCCCAAAGACTATAAACTGGTACCCCACACACTGTATTTTGCATGCAGATGTATTTATTAACTGTATCTTTAAATATACATTACAGGTCTTCAATAAAGAAATAGTCATGGATACCGTTGTGGCAATCAAGATGTGAAGGCTTGAGGACTGGAATGGGATTTGGATCCTGTGGAATAAGAATACCTGTCTGAAGGAATCAATCAGACAGGCAGTTGGCAGATAGCCCAGAGCCAGAATTTCAAGTAAAGAAGCAACACAAGAAATACCCTCATCCCCCTTGCATAACCATTTGCTGTTACTACTTGGATTAGGACCAGCACTCAAATTTAAGAGGAACAAATCTCCACTTAATGTAATCCCCACTCTCTAGCCAGAAATAAGAAAGTCACTGGCCAAGGAGTGGTGTTCTGGGGCCACCTCCACTTTGCTGAGTGACACCAAGCAAATTCTATAACCATGAGAATGCTTCCTTTTCCCTCCCCCACTCCTCCCATTGTTAGTAGGGAGTTAATGACACCTTCATTCAAAATGAATTTCAAAAAGCTCAAGTAAAATTCCCTTTCTAGAATTTGGAGAGCTGGATCAATGTGAGGTACCATCATTTCAGGGCTGGGATGGAATGTGTTCAGTCTTGGCCAGGGATGTCCTATGTGTTGAAGTAGACCTCCGATACAGGAAGACCAGTGCGACCATCTGGAGATGACTTTTGGTCTGACTTCGGATACAACGTGCAGCTGAGACCCAGCTCACTAGCAATACCAAATAATATGGGTAAGCCATGGGTCAAACAGAGAAGCAGAGTTTATCTGAGGGAGAAAATTGACGGGAAGACCAGGATCCTCCCATACCTGCTGCTTCCCTTTCGGGAGAAGAGCCACCTCGCTCCACCTACTTGCCTCTGCACTATAGGTGAGTCTCCTGGGTCAGTCCTAGACCCTAGGAAACCCCATACCCAAAGATCATGGAAGTGTTTAGAGAGATTGGAAACTGGGAGGAAGAAGACATTTATATTTTATCATATTTTGTCTACTTCTAACTGATACCCTAGCTGCAACAAAAGCAGCCTCAAGGTATGGCCTCCCTATAGGGCGCTATCCCCATTTTCATGAAATTTTTTCCTCACTTAAACTTCACATCAAGCCTATGAGGAATGCAGTATTATTGAAACGGAGGAGACAGAAGCATCAGTTGGTGGATGTCCCCCGAACAAGGTTGCCCAGCAAGTAATCCAGGGCCCCAGGCTGACTCTGGGCACACACCCTTGACCACTTTGCTCTGAATTCCAGCTATGCCCAGCCTGAGTGGGCTCCTTCATCTTGCATAAGGCATACGCTGTCTCACCTTTCCTGCTCTGGGAGAAGGGAAGGACACCGAAAAGGTTAAAATGTCTTGGCCGCTCCATGGCGGAGATTGTGACAGATTGTTATTTCTCTTTGATGCAGATGCTCTTTGATCAGGGGTGTCAGGTAAGACCAGTGTGGCAACTCAGGGCGGCTCCATTGGCCAGAGAAGTTCCTGGAGAAGCTGAGAGTTAAAATGGATCTCTAAGATTCAGCCCAAGTCATCTCACATCTCCAGGGAAACGCAGGCAGGCTGAGCATTCACAGCCTATGGAGTTTGTCCTCTGTGCCACCAAAGCAGACTAATCACCCCAGGAACCAGCACCGATGGTTCATTTTTGGAGTGAGCTGTTTGGCACAAAGGTGTGTTTATTGTTCCTGCAATGCTATGGACTCAGGGGGTGATTAGTTTTAGTGATTACATTAACCATATTATCTCAGCACCCAAAGAAGTCAGTATTTGTGAGTCAGTGAAGTAAGAGATTTTACAGACTTTAGGTTTTCTGGCTAATTGTTTTTCTTCTTTCTTTCTTTCTTTCTTTCTTTCTTCCTTTCTTCCTTTCTTTTTCTTCCTTTCTCCTTCCTTCCTTCCTTCCTTCCTTCCTTCCTTCCTTCCTTCCTTCCTTCCTTCCTTCCTTCCTTCCTTCCTTCCTTCCTTCCTTCCTTCCTTCCTTCCTTCCTTCCTTCCATCCATTAACTGGGATGAGTGGTGAGTAGTGCAGATCTCAGAGACTCACCGTAATGCCCTGTTGTCCCAGGTAAAAGGGCCAGGAAGGGAAGCACAGGCCGGGACACTAGCAGCCAGAGCTCAGCCCTTCTCCACCTTGGTTTTCTGATGATCATAATTCTGATCTGACAGTTGGATCTCCCGCTGGGAACTACGGAGCATGCTGCCCTCCCCTCTGTGAAACCCTGTGCCTGAGCTACGATCTGGGGAGGTGGTAGGGTCCAATTCTTTTGCAGTTGTTTAAAAATAGTTGTTTTTCCATTTTAAATTATGGCAAATAGAGAACTAGCAAAAATCAATAACATTGTCGATTGGATTTAA